>OX243812.1:36836843-36861843 GCA_945859605.1 Lumbricus rubellus
GCAGTAGCCCCACTGTCCCCATGGCCAGTGCATTGACCTGCAATGCATGGTGCAAATACCAATATCGTTGCCCTATTAACACTTTGACGACGAACCAATTATTGTCCTATTAACGATTTGACCACTCCAAGAACTCTTACCCTGTCTCATCTAATCCTCCACCCTCCAATTCCCGGCCCAGACGACACCCTCCTTAATAGCTGTTCCGCTCCTCTGATACATACATACATACATACATACATACATACATACATACATACATACATACATACATACATACATGCATGCATGCATGCATGCATGCATGCATGCATGCATGCATGCATGCATGTATACATACATGTACATACATACATACATACATACATACATACATACATACATACATACATACATACATACATACATACATACATGTATACATACATACTGTCGTGGTTATATTAAATGATTATCAAATTAAACACTTGCTATGCATGTATAATTATTAATTATAGGTAGAAGTTAAGCTAGGCAATTTAATTGGCGAGTTTAGGTAATATGTGTGGCAACATATAAAATATTAATACATAAAACCAATGACTGCAGCTAAGCGTAATAACGAGTGGTCAAGATTACCATGACAACAAAGGACGCTAATCCTATTCGTGATTGGTGCAGACTGGAAGCGAATGACGTGACGAGTTAAAAATGACGTCAGCGAAGTGGACGTTAAGTTTTTGACTCTCTACAGGTATATCTGGAAATGGTGGTTGTTTCGCTGCGGTGATCAATCCAAAGTTGTGATTTTCAGAGTAGAGACGAAGGTAATTGAACTGTTCGGACGATCAACCGATAGTTCAAAGTATTGTGCATTAAGTGCAACGCAATTTAAATGAGAAATTTGCGTTAGTGCATAATAATCATCGTGTGAAGTGTGAGACACTTGCGAAGAAGACGAACTCTTAGGCAACAGTCTGAAGAGTCGTGTAATTTGAATCGGCTAGCGAACAGCTGATTCGGCGTGTGAAGTACGAGGGACGTTTGGTCAACTGGAGAGGAGCTGTGAGGTGAATGCGACGATTCATCTTGTGTGCAACTGATTCACGGCAAGATACGAGTAAGGCGATTGGTGTGGTTGCTTCCATGACTGCATTTCAACCGTCTGATCAACATTCTTGACTGCGACGATTGGACGACGGAGAGAGCCGAAGACATTCGAGTTCAAACAACTCGACAGATAAGCGCAAATATAATATTTCCTAAGTAACTCGCCACACTAGGTAAATAGGATTGTTATTTGTTTGTGCATATGAATGATATTGAATAACTTTATATTATATATATTTCATAAGAACTGGGAGTTTGTTGAATTTGGAAGAATTTCTTGAGTAAGTTAAACCCAACCGATTAACCACTAGGATAATAAAGTGCCCTTTTACACGGGATACGACAACTATGGGGTCCTACGTTCCGGAATATTAAAACTGGATTTTTAACTAACACTCGAAATATCAACGAACAATAATCTCAAGTATTGAAAATGTATAGTTTTAAAGTTATCGCTTTTGCGATTGCGAAAGAACGACTTTATTGATAAGCGTTTACTCGATGCGATTTGTTTAACCTCGCGTAACCATAGAGTACGCGTTTCAAGAGGGAACATTTTATTAATCTTGTTTAAGATTATCTTTTGAAGAATTTAATTCTTGTATAGCGAAAGCTATTGGGAAATACTTGTTAACTGAGTAAACAAGTAAGTAGACCATGTCGTCATTTGGAGAACATGAACAGTGGGTTAAACTCGCTAAAGAGATGGGAATGGAAGGTGATGAGTTGAAGACGTATGTGCGTGATAGACAGCAGGAAGCAAGAGACGACAGACTGCGTGAACGAGAAGATCGAAAGCTTAAAGATGAGGCCGCGGCTGCAGAAGTTAAAGCAGCCAGAGCACGAGAAGAGGCACAAGCAGCCAGGGTACAAGAATTAGAGTTAGCAAAAATAGCGGATGCTAGGCTGGAACGGGAAAGAGAGGTGGAGGAGGCGAGATTAGTTCGTGAAGCAGCCGAATGTCAAGCTAGGAGAAATATGGATCTTGAAGTCAAGAAGCTTGAGTGTGAATTGAGGATGAGAGAAATTGATTCTAGACATAATCAGAATAATGGTGAAGCCACATTCACAATGGTTGGTGATGGTTCATATCAAGGAAACAGTAACCATAACAGAGGAATGAAAGATATCAAATTCCCTGTATTCAATGAGAATAAAGATTGCTTGGATGCATATTTGTTAAGATTTGAAAGGACATGCACGGCATACGAGATAGCAATAGAAAATTGGTCTCTGATGCTAGCCAAGCATCTTGAAGGAAAAGCGTTAGAGGTGTATCAAAGAATGTCATCTGAGGAGACACAAGATTATGAGTGTTTGAAAAGACATCTGTTAAAAAGGTTTCAATTAACAGAGGGTGGATATCGTAACAAGTTTAAGATGAGTAAAATGGAGTCAGGTGAAACACCTACAGATTTTGTGCATAGGTTGAGGAGATATATGCAGCAGTGGCTACTTCAAGCTGGATTCGAGAAAACCTACGAAGGAATGGAGAACTTATTATTAAGAGATCAGTTCTACCTTACGTGTAGCAATGAACTTAAGATGTTCCTCAAAGAAAGAGGCAAGATGAGTCTAGAGGACACATTAAACTGTGCCGAGTCTTATATCGAGGCGCACGGATATAAATACACAGAAAGTAATCTAAGGCCTCCAGTGAAATTCAGTAACGAAAGGCCGAATGTGAAACCGTTCGACGATAAATCAAGAGAGAGGTTTAATGGAAACATAAATAGAGGACGAGGAGACATGAAACAGAACAGGGAGACGAATCATAATGGAAGTATGAATAGAGGATTTAGTAGAGAAAGAGAACAGGCGGCTGAACATAAGATAACTTGTTTCTCATGTGGCCGAACCGGACACAAGTCATATGATTGTTCACACAAACAAAAAGGAGTTGTTAAACATACTGCGGCGGCTATACAAGTATATGAGAATAGAGCGTACAAGATAGCGCAAGCAAATGAAGAGTTGAAACTAAATGAAGTTGAAAAAGAGGAAGAACGTAAGAAGGAATTACCGATACAGTTGGCAGCAAGTACAATGGTTACTGATCGGAGAGATGATGGCGATGACCTTGAGAATAAAAATGAAGGTCAGCTAAAGGTGAACGGTGTGAATGCCAGTTGTCTATATGACTCTGGGTCAAGCACATGTATTGTCAAGAGATCACTGGTAAATGATGTTGATTTCACAGGAAGAGAAGCCCAATGCATATTAATCGATGGGACATTGAGAAATTTTCCGACAGCAAAGGTTAATATTGAAAGTGAGTATTTTACAGGAAACGTTGAAGCAATGGTGATGGAAGAACCGGTGAAACCAGTAATTATCGGTAGGATGAAGGGACTAAAATATCTGGTAGTGAAAGAAACTACAGATAACATGATAAACTGTGATCGGAGTGATACAGATGATAACGAGAATAGAGAGGATAGATTGAAAAAGATTCAGAAATCTTTAAGTGTTGAGTCACAAGGACAAAGTGACAAAAAGAAAGTTCATTTTGCGAGTGAAATCACAAGTGAATTAAATGATGATGTAACGGATGACGTCATCGAGAATGATGTGTGCCAAACGACAGCAGCAGTTGAAACCAGAGCGGAATCAAAGAAAGTAACAAAATACAAACAGTTGAAAGTTACTGAGATGCCGGATTTAAATGTATCAACAAAAGAAATTAAAGAGTTACAAAGCAAAGATGAGACTTTGAAGAAGTTTTGGGATAAAGCAATTGATTGGAGTGGTGATGACAGTGTAACAGAGAAAGTTCTTTATGTGAAGAAGAACGGATTTTTGTATAGGAGATTCATGGAGACAACGGAAGATGATGCGAAGTGGCAGTTAATGGTCCCGAAGGAACTTAGAGGTAAAGTATTAGCCGTGGCCCATAACTCGCTATTGTCAGCACATTTGGGTATGAAGAAGACCCATGATAAAATTGTGAATGAATTTTATTGGCCATCGATAGGACAAGAAATTAAAAGGTATGTCCTGAGTTGTGATGTATGCCAAAAGTCGGTGGATAAAAAGGTGAGCCACAGAGCACCGATGGGACATCTTCCGGTACTGGATGTACCATTCAAACATGTCTGTGTAGACATTATCGGAGTGATAGAACCTATGTCATCAAGAGGTTATCGCTATATATTAACGATAGTGGATTTGAGTACCAGATACCCAGAAGCGATTCCACTGAAAGGAATAACTACAGAGGAGGTGGCGGAAGCCTTGTTCAATTTTTATTGTCGCATGGGTGTTCCTCAGAAAATCCATACTGACAGAGGGAGCCAATTCACTTCAGAACTGATGGCTGATGTTAACAAGATGTTGTTGATCAAGCACACTTTCACTAGTCCTTACCATGCTATGGGAAATGGATGTGTGGAGAGACTTAACGGAACAATAAAAGCAACGTTGAGGAAGCTAATAGGAGAACAGGTCAAGGAATGGGACAGGTTCTTAGCACCATTATTGTTCGCGTTACGAGACACTGTACACGAAAGTCATGGGTTCACACCCTTTGAATTAATTTTTGGAAGGTCATGCAGAGGACCAATACAGATATTGAAGGAACTCTGGACAAATGAGAAAGTGGAAGATGAAGTAAAAGATGTTTATACATACATGACCGATTTGAGAGAAAGAATAGAAGAAACATGTGATATGGCACAGAAGGCCATACATAAAGCAAATGAAAAGAACAAGAAGTATTATGATAAGAAAGCACGTTACAGAGAGTTGAAGATAGGAGATAAAGTTTTATTACTGTTACCCAGTTGTAACAATAAGATGCTTGTAAAATGGCAAGGACCATTTGTGGTCAGAGGCAAAATAGGAGATTATGATTACAAGGTGGAAATTGATGGTGGAAAACTCAAAACATATCACATCAATATACTAAAGAAGTACTACGAGAGAAATGGAGAAGGTAATGATGTAGAAACGTCAGCATACATATCGGCGATAGTACATGATGGTAAAGATGGTGAAGATGAAGAAGAAGAGATATTGAGCTTATATGTAAGTAAACAAACGGAGACTTACAAAGATGTGGATATCAATCCTAAATTGACGGAAAAACAGAAAAGAGAATTAAGGGAACTACTGAGAGAACATGAGGACATATTCAGTGATAAGCCAGGAAGGACAGATATGGTAAAGCATGAGATTCATCTGACGAGTGATGAGCCAATTCGGTTACGAGCTTATCCAACGCCATATCATCTTCAAGCGGAGATAAACAAAGAATTAGAGACGATGCTAGATAATGGAATTATAGAAAGATCGGAAGCAGCGTATGCAGCGCCGCTTGTAGTTGTTAAAAAGTCAGATGGAAGTAACAGACTTTGCTGTAATTATAAACAACTCAACAAAGTGACAGTATTCGATCCAGAACCGATGATGTCGAATGAGGATATTTTCAATAAACTCAGTGGAAGTAAAATCTATAGCAAGTTCGATTTCTGTAAAGGGTATTGGCAGATACCAATGAGCGAAGAATCAAAAGACTTAACCACATTCATCTGTGCAAGCGGATTATATAAGTTCAATGTGTTACCATTTGGACTAGTCAATAGCGCGTCCAGTTATAATCGCTTGATACGGAAAATATTACATGGAACTGAAAATCTAGAAAGTTATGTCGACGATATTCTTGCTCATACGAAAGGATGGGACGAACACATGAAGACGTTAAGAGAGTTTTTCACAAGAGTGAGAAAAGCTCATTTGACATTGAAACCGAAGAAATGTTCACTAGGATATGGCAAGATAGATTTCCTAGGCCATACATTGAACAACGACGATATAAGCCCTAAGGGAGAATCTATTGACAAGATTGTGGAAATGCCACAGCCTAAGACGAAGAAGCAAGTGAGAAGCTTTTTAGGAGCGATAAATTACTATCGAAAGTTTATTCCACATTGTGCAGAATTGATGGCACCGTTGAGCGACTTGACTAAAAAGTTAGCTCCTAACAATGTTGAATGGAACCAAGAGTTAGGTGAAAGTTTTAAGCAGTTGAAAGAAGCACTAGCTAAGACACCAATCCTTAGGTTACCAGACTTGGAGAAAGAATTTATAATACAGACAGATGCATCAGGAAAAGGGATAGGTTGTGTTCTTATTCAACAATATGAAGGAATAAACCATCCGATAGCATATGCGAGTAGAAAACTGTTGGAAAGAGAGATGCGATATTCAGTTGAGGAAAGAGAATGTTTAGCCATAATGTGGGGAATCAGTAGATTTGATCGATATTTGTGTGGAAGAGAGTTTGTGATCGAGACTGACCATTGTGGACTACAGTACATGAAGGAAGGGAGGATGAAGAATGCAAGAGTCATGAGGTGGAGCCTTGCCCTTCAAAATTATTGTTTTACAATACGTTACATTAAGGGATGTAATAATGTAATGTCCGATTATTTAAGTGGAGGATTGACCCAAGATTTAAGTAAATCAATGGTGATACTATAGGTAGATAAGAAGTAGTTGTGTTAGGTTATGATGTTGTGTAAAGTAGTATAAGCATAGGCATAAGCAGTTATTGTAATTTGATAATTAGATAAGTTGATAAAGCCTGTGTACAGACTTTTGAAGAAAGGGTATTTGTCGTGGTTATATTAAATGATTATCAAATTAAACACTTGCTATGCATGTATAATTATTAATTATAGGTAGAAGTTAAGCTAGGCAATTTAATTGGCGAGTTTAGGTAATATGTGTGGCAACATATAAAATATTAATACATAAAACCAATGACTGCAGCTAAGCGTAATAACGAGTGGTCAAGATTACCATGACAACAAAGGACGCTAATCCTATTCGTGATTGGTGCAGACTGGAAGCGAATGACGTGACGAGTTAAAAATGACGTCAGCGAAGTGGACGTTAAGTTTTTGACTCTCTACAGGTATATCTGGAAATGGTGGTTGTTTCGCTGCGGTGATCAATCCAAAGTTGTGATTTTCAGAGTAGAGACGAAGGTAATTGAACTGTTCGGACGATCAACCGATAGTTCAAAGTATTGTGCATTAAGTGCAACGCAATTTAAATGAGAAATTTGCGTTAGTGCATAATAATCATCGTGTGAAGTGTGAGACACTTGCGAAGAAGACGAACTCTTAGGCAACAGTCTGAAGAGTCGTGTAATTTGAATCGGCTAGCGAACAGCTGATTCGGCGTGTGAAGTACGAGAGACGTTTGGTCAACTGGAGAGGAGCTGTGAGGTGAATGCGACGATTCATCTTGTGTGCAACTGATTCACGGCAAGATACGAGTAAGGCGATTGGTGTGGTTGCTTCCATGACTGCATTTCAACCGTCTGATCAACATTCTTGACTGCGACGATTGGACGACGGAGAGAGCCGAAGACATTCGAGTTCAAACAACTCGACAGATAAGCGCAAATATAATATTTCCTAAGTAACTCGCCACACTAGGTAAATAGGATTGTTATTTGTTTGTGCATATGAATGATATTGAATAACTTTATATTATATATATTTCATAAGAACTGGGAGTTTGTTGAATTTGGAAGAATTTCTTGAGTAAGTTAAACCCAACCGATTAACCACTAGGATAATAAAGTGCCCTTTTACACGGGATACGACACATACATACATACATACATACATACATACATACATACATACATACATACATACATACATACATACATACATACATACATACATACATACATACATACATACAATCATACATACATACATGCATACATACATACATACATACATACATACATACATACACGCATACATACATATGCATTCATGCACAGATGCGCACACAGACTGACCGACATATAACTCTTCGTCTTGTCGGCTGTCAGTACACGTCTAGATGACGTGATGGTTTGTTTATTTAGCATATTATTATCATGATCTCCTTCAATCTGTAGCAGTTTAATTAGTCGCTGCATCAATTGCACAGAGTGGAGATCGCTGTATACATGTTATATCAGATTAAATCGCATCCCAAGAAGAGCAGCACATCAGCTGCTGCTGCTGCAGTTAACGCAAGCATCTATGCAAGTGGTATAACAGATGATGATGATGCTGTTGCCAATGGTGATGCACGTCTACTAAGTCTATCAGACGTGAAGCCATCATTCTCATCATCTCATGACTATGATCATACTCTTCTTCAGAGAAAGCGCTCTATAGATGCAAAACCGGATGATAACAATATAACAGTGGGCTGATGCGGCAGGTGCATGGCTAAGACGCCAGTGCCGCCGCCGCATCAATGGCACACTGTTAAAAAAAATCGTAGAAATTTCCACTAAAGTTGGTGGTCCACAAACAACACCCTAGGGTGGAAATATTTCCACCTTTAGACAAGGGTGGTCCAGTTCCACCCTTGACTTTTGGTGGCAAATTCCATCATAACTGGGAAATCTCCACCGTATCTGAAAGGTGGAAAATTCCGCGCCTCCTTGGAAATTTCCATCTTTGCCCAATGGTGGAGAAAGCCACTAATTCTATGGAATTTTCCACCTTGGCTCAATGGTGAAAAAATCCACTAATTCTGTGGAAATTTCCATCTTTGCCCAGTGGTGGAGAAAGCCACTAATTCTTTGGAATTTTCCATCTTGGATTGATGGTGGAGAAAGCCACTAATAATTTGGAAATTTCCATCTCTGCCCAGTGGTGGAGAAAGACACTAATTCTTTGGAAATTGCCATCTATGCCTAATGGTGGAGACAGCCACTAATTTTTTGGACATTTCCATCTTTGCCCAGTGGTGGAGAAAGCCACTCATGCTTTGGAATTTTCCATCTTGGCTCAGTGGTGGAAATCGCCACTCCTTCTCTGGAAATTTCCACTTTGGCTCAATGGTTGAAAATGCCACTTTTTCTTTGGAAACTTCCACGTTTACTCAATTATAAAATATGCCACCACTTCCTTTTGAAATCTTCGCTAAAAAAGTTCATTTGTGTGGTGATACCATAAAAATACTCCAAAACGTTTGCCTGACCTGCATGTTAAGAATACACTAGAAATCATGTTCACAATTTTTAATGACAGAAATTGGTCATAACCGAATATGAAAAGCTCGATATGAAAATGAAACTGCGTGCACAATGGGAAACCAAGCGAAATTCTAGTCCATATCATTGAACAATTGAGCATACCCTTAGCCTATTCAATCCGAAGACTTATATATTGTCATTATCACAATGCATAAAACAACAATAAAAGTAAGTCATAAATCTTGAAAGGGATCAACAATTTGAAACAGAAGCGTCTTTTTATCAGCTCTGAATAATATTCCAACTGAGAGAATGCACAATTTGAGTGGTTTTAATAGTTCGTGCTACGGAACAATATGGATATTGTCTGTGACTTTGACAAGAGACTTGGAACAGTTGATAGAGAATTCCGACTTTGTGATTTGAAGCTTTTTTCTCACGTGTTGACATGTGCTGTAGAAACAAAAACAACACCACAAGTCAACAAAATCATAGCTGTATAACCCTTTCACAAAAAACAACTTTATTTATGGCATAGCGCTAATGGTATCCGTAAGAATGCTAAACTTTAATAAATTTTTTGCTCTATATATAAATTATATACCAACCGAACAACAAACCATCAAAATGATGGTAGCTTGCATAATAATTTATAATTTAATTTTTACTATGCTGATAATGTAATGTTATGTAATTAGTAATTTCTATAGCGCCTCTCACAGCCATGGCCATTCAGTTGTACTTTTAGTGCAAGAACCCTGAGAGAAAATAGCCTTTAAGAAGAGAGCCAGATATTAGAAAATACAACGATCCAATTATTTAGCGCTGCTGCGTATAACAGCATGCAGTGAAGCTGAATTGTAGACAATGTAGAGTCTTTATACATCTGAGGCAACGTTTACTAATAGTAAATTTTACTTTTACACCCTGGTGCATATCAGTGATTCTCAAACTGTGGTACGTGTACCCCTAGGGTTAGTGTGGTTCACAGATACATGGTAAAAAATAAAATTCAAGCTAGAATCCAAGACTTAGTGACCGTTTGTTAGACTTGTTACTAGTATAATTGAGACAAAATTTCAACTTCCAATTCATACTAGAAGGCGGTGCTCACGGACAGTGTAACTTTGCCCTAAGCCGATGAAAAGACGTTAATGTACAAAACATTGTGTCGAGCATACATTCCTATACAATCGTATTTTATTTCAATTTAAATCAAATATTGCTGTAATATGACAATATGTGTGATACTTTAGCAATTGGTCAGCATTAAATGTAAAATTTCAGTTGGTTTGAAAAAAATGGAAATGTTCAAAATTGTCCAAAAACATCGTTCAGTCCATGAATGACGATGGTTCTCATCTTCTCACTTCAATATCCGACAAAGTCATTATACTGTAATTATGTAGAAGGCTAAGACTAGGCAGGCGCTGTGTCAACAGCAGATTTCTTTATTGAGTGAGTGGAGACAGCTTTCCTACTTCCCTCGACCACTTGGCTTTTCTTCATCATCATTGATGAGTCGATTGAATTCCTCGAACAACTTCACGTACACGTCTCTCATAAATGTTGTTCACCACTCTCTGTTTTTGAATTCAGTACCTGCTATAATCCTCTTCTCTATCTATTTTCTGGTGGAAGTGTAAAAAAGAATTACCAATCTTCAGGCATTATGGTAGTGTCCTCATTTGCTGAAATGCTAAATCACCCTTGCAATAATCTTTTTCACTGCCATAGCACTAAGCCTCACCATCCTTTCACCAGGCTTCACAGTCATTCTGTGGAATATTTCACCTTGTCTGATATAGGCAAATGGCCACATAACAGACCTTCAACCTCATCTGAAAGGTAGGCCTACTACTGGTGTTTTTCTAGGACCTTCATGAAAGCAAAGCTGATCTCCTGGGCAACTGACTCATATTTTCTCTATCAATCCATATTGAAAGATCTTGTCCTGAAGCTGCAGCAGCAAGAGGAGTCTTTTATCCATGCCATTGTGTGAAGAAGGCCACCAAATTACATAAGTTGATGAATTTGAGTTTCTTCCTTCTTACTTAGATTGATTGATTACATCATGTTGATCACTAAAAGGTATATTTTGACAGTATACAGTGACCTGACCATCCAATGTGCATCGTTAATTGGACTCTCCAGTCTCTTATTGAAGGCTGACTTCCAATGTCAACCATTGATATCTGAATGAGTTCTTGGCAATTTATCTAAGACTGACTTTATTTCAGCAGAGTACTTGAGAAAGCTGAATACTATTGCATGGAAGGCTTCCGTGCCGGATGTGACTTCCAGTCCTCAGATGTTGTCATGTGTCACACCTTCCCAAGCAGTATTAAATCTCTTGAACATTGGAATATATGGTGAATTCGATAAATCACAGCAGCATACAGAAGGCTTATGGCTAAATTCAATTCCATCACATGAAGATGGCAGGTCAGCCACATGAGATCTTGACCTTTCTTGTCTTCCCGCAAAATCGTACACTCTAATGAAAATTCCGGTGTTGGCATAATTTTGTATCAAAGCTCAATGAGTTTCTATAACTCCAGAAAATAAAGAATTGCCTTGTATTTGAATTGTATCCTGCCCTTGAAGCTAATTTTGGCACACCAAAGAGTTTATACACACCATCACCTGAAACCAGCACTGGCAGGCGGTTGACATTTCCCGTTCTGAAGATCTCAGGATGGATTTTCCCATCCATTGTACTACCATTGGATAATCTGGTGGTATAAATTCAGATCTTTCAACTTCGGCATGTTCCATCCTGGTCCTCTTAAACAATCCTTATTAATGGTACTCCGTGAAAGTGGCAGTACAGAAGGAGTGCACACAAGTGCTGCAGAAATTAGCACCAAAAATATCAATCCTTCATGATAAAATCACCAGAAGTCTCATTTCCATAAATGCACCTGTCACTTAATGGCTTAACTGTGTAGTCTTGATTCTGGTAAGTATGATAACACAGCAGACACTATTTCAAGCACATCTACATGACAAATGTTGAGTTTTTGGCTAAACAAGAAAGGTATCAAGATTTCTAGCTAATACTACTACATGGTAATATTTGTGTGTCATTGAGCACCGCCTTCTAGTCCGAATCTGGGGCTGAAATTTGGTCTCAATAATACTAGTAACAAGTCTAACAAACTGTCATTTAGTCTTGGATTCTAGCTTGAATTTTATTTTTTTGGACCACACTACCTAGGGTACCCAGGCGCCAGTAGGGGTACGCGAAACAAGACTCCTGAGATATAAATTTTCTTTGAGTATATGGACTTTGTGAACGTTTTTGTTTGATTAGCAATGATTTTAAAGCTGCAACATATAACAGCATCGTCATTTAAAGTAAAAGTTTCAAAATGAAATTTTGCAGTCTTAAAGAAAATTCATATTTACATCAGATGGCTCGATTTCGTAAACATATTTTATACAGAGTAAACGTTATACCACTTTTAGTGAAGCCACCCACCGTTTTTTGACGATTGAAAAACCAGACGCAACAAAAAGTAACAAAAAACAATTTAATTATTATGGACAATATCTTGGCCAGAAGTAAGAATATCGAGATGAAATTTTACAGGTTTAACGACAATTTATATCTACACATGATGGCCATATTTCATCAAAATATTTCAAAATATTTTAAGCACAACAAAGGTTATGCCACTTTTAGTGAGCCACCCTCCCCCTCCCGTTTTTTGACTATTGTAATACGTAACGCAGCAAAAGTAGCAAACACACAATTGTATTAAGTCTCATCTCAAATAATTGTTATCAAATAGTCTTGATAATGGAAGATGATCATTATTATTACTATTTTAAAAAGAAGCAGGGTACCAGCGAAGCTGCACGTCACTGAGAAGTCAATTAGCAAGATGACAATCAAATTGGTAAAATAAGGAATCTGTCATATTATTCAACAGGTCCATCAAAAACTTTACAAAGAGACTCAAAAGAAGTGTTGGCACTGGTGGTGGTGGGCACATTGAACACAAGTTGTGAAGCACTACCAAGTTCAGTTGACAACAGTTATTTCAGATGAGACTTAATAAAATCAGTTTTTTTAAACTTTTTGTTACGTTTTGTTTTTGAATGATTATTGTCAAAAACGGTGGGTGACCTCATTAACATTGGTATAACTTTTGTTCCGTTTAAAATATTTAGATGAATTCTGACCATCGTGTGATTTGACTTGTCTTTAAGACTGTAAAATTTCATTTCGAAATTCTTACTTTTGGCTAAGATATTGGCAAAAAACCTTTTCAAATTTCGTTTCTTTTTTGAATCGTCAAAAACCGGTGGGTGGCCTCTCTAAAAGTTGCATAACTTTTGTTCTGTTTGATTAAATCTGGCCATCATGTGTAAATATGAATTGTCTTTAAATCTGTGAAATTTCATTTTGAAATTCTTACTTTTGGCCAAGATATTGAAGGGTTCTGTTTTGGCGCAGACTGTATTTTCATATTCTTCTGTAACCTTATTATCTAAGGTTATTGGTAACATTGGATCTTTCTGTGGAAACAACAGGTGCAGTTTATGACAGAATTATTGTGTAGGCACTTATACAAAGATCCATTTATAAACTAAATATCAATGCTCAGTTATTATATAGTGGCAGTTATTGCAAGCATAGTTATCAATAATGATGTTCATTAACAATTAACTGAAAATAATAACGTGGTGGAGAATGAGGCACTTGCCGCAAGTGGTAAGAGTAGGTGTATCTGACTGCACGGTGCGCTATTTCGCTGAGCAACATTTCATTAGGTTCTCAAATGCCGCACAAGGCACTGAACTCGTCCCTACAAACAAAGCATTTGATAATGTTACTCATTTTTATGGTACGAAGTACTGCACATGATAAAAGAGGTGTTGTAGTTACACATCTAACCACTACAACTTTTAACAAAAAACTGCAATATCGTTTCTGTGAGAACTTTGTCAAATTTCCACGAATTTTTATAAATTTGTTTTGGTAGATGGCAAAATGGTGGAAATTTTATGCTATATAGAAATTTTCCACCTCACCTGACTCATATCAGCGCACTACCTTGCTAAACACAGTGTACCAATTTTCTATATAACGCTTACAATTTATAACTCACAGCAAGCTATCTGACGACTGAATTAGCCGGGTGTCAAAGTGAATGGGGCTTACTATCACGACAACCTTCTTGACCAGAAGCTGCTGCCAGACATGCACCGTATATCCCACAACGAGGTTTTTTGTTTTTCACCCAGAAGTCGCCCCTGCGTATCGAGCACGCGACGCCGCCTTTTTCATGGAGGGACAGACGTCCGACTTCATCCTTCCAACACTGTGGCCGCCGAATTCACAGTATCTTAACACAGTCGACTATAGCATATGGAGTATGATGCAGGAGAGGTTTTACCGGTTCACAACAGCCAACGTCGACGAACTCAAATTGGGTCTGATCGACGAGTGGACGCGCTTTGACCAGTCAATCGTTGATGCTTTTATCGGTCAATGGCGTTGCTGTCTAGGCGCCTGTGTTCGTGTAAGCGGAGCACATTTTGAACACCAATTCTAGCACTTTTAAGCAGATTTGTCATAACAATTAAAACATTCTACTAAGTAAACCATATTTTACTTTATTGCGTGCTAATTCAGTCATGTTGCATGTAATAAAATTTAAGGATTATATAAGAAATTGGTACATCTGTGTTTAACAAAGTAGTGCGGTCATATGAGTCAGGTGAGGTGGAAAATTTATACATAGCATAAAATTGCAGCCATTTTTCCATCTACCTACCAAAAGTTATTACAATTGGTGGAAATTTGACGAAGTTCTGACAGAATAAATTTGGCACAGTTTTTATTGGGACACGGTGTATGTTTAGACACCAAGATGACGATTCTAAGTGCATTGCAAGTTGAGACATTAAAATATCCTTTTTGGCTAGGCTATTTTTTATAATGACTGCCATTGATGTCCTGGGGAACATTTTCAACGGTTCTTTTGGAATGCCGACCCTTCACAAAGCATGTTTAGACACCAAGATGACGATTCTAAGTGTACTGGAAGCTAAGATATCAAAAATCCGTAATTTGGTCGGCCACTTTGGAAAAGGGCCGCCATTGAAGCATGGGGAACATTTGTGATGGCTCTGTTGGAATCCTCGCCCCTAACTATGTATGTTTAGACACCAAGATGACGATCCTAAGTGTACTGGAAGCTGAGATATTGTAATATCCTTTTTTAGGTCGGCCATTAGTCGGTCATTTTGGAAAATGAAGTTGTTGACACTTCATAAACATGGCTACATTAGGGCTAGATAAAAGGACTGCTCTTCTTCAAAACTACACAACTAATTCAAGAAAAGCTACACAATTCTGTGTAGTTAAACTACACACTAGGTGTGCAATGAAATGGCTCCACATAAATGTGTAGAGAAACTCCACCATAATGTGGTCGGGTGAGAGCTACACACTGATGTGGATGAAAATGTGTAGGTTTTATTGCACATTTTGAGCGAGTGTGTAGCAATTGTCCGCATTACAATTCATTACATGGAGTTCCATAGATTGCTTGGTGTTGCACCCAGACTCATCCTACCTATCACTATGAACTATTCACACTGGCATCTGTCCTCCTGGGACACCGATCGCTGCGCTCACTTACTTGTGGTGACTTATTTGTTCCTTTGTCATGCACGGTGATCATGCAGTGCAGAGTATTCTCAGTGATTTTGGCTGGGTTCTACAAGTTCCTCAAGTATTTTTTCTTTGTTTGTGGTTGGGCTAGGAGCGCCTCTGAGTAGTTTCTTGAACGGGCGCTATATAAATGCTCTAAATGAATGAATGAATGAGCTGACTGGAATGGCCGCTCATTTGCTTTCTGCTCGCTCTGCCGTAACTCTGCTGGCTCTTTCCATCATCTTCTCAAGACATTTCTTTTTTGCCACGCCAGTTTTGGGAGTGCCTCTGAGGGTGCGCTATATAAATTTATGTGATTTATTGACCGAGTACTGTGATAAAAATATTGAGAGTGAAGAAATCAAGAGTTCAATTGAGAGTTAAGAATATGCCGTTGATGGAAATAGATCGGCTCATTGTGGTGATTGGGATAAACTTAAATAGGCCTGTTTGACATGGTTCCCCTCGCGGACTGCTATATTGGACAGTGTCGCCTTTTCTTCTCTCGCTGGTCCTGCAACCTGGAATGTTACACTACGCTTAATTCCCAGGGTCACTCCACTTTGTTCCTAAAAACTGTATTATTTAGCTGTGGTTAGGCCGGAAACGCTTCTGAGTAGCCTATCCTAAAGAGGCGCTATATAAAATTTCTGAAATAAAAAGGTAAATAAATACACATCTCTTAGCACCAGCACAACCAGTCATCATTAACTCCTACATTCATCCGTGTTTACTGTGACCATCAGGTACTAACTAGTATTTTACCTAAACCACGATGCAGCACAGTTATAAGACAGAGAGCCGGACAAACAGACAGCCGGACAGACCGAGAGAGACAGAGATAGATAAAGACAGACAGAGAGAAACAGACAGAGCGAGACAGGCAGAGAAAGAGACAGCTAGATACAGAGAGACAGGGAAAAAGACAGAGACAGAAAAACAGAGAGCGATAAAGAGCCAGGTAGAGCCAGATAGAGACAGATAGAGACAGAGAGGCAGATACAGATAAAGGAAACAGATATCCCCCCAGATATACAGATAAACAGATATTGACACAGAGACAAACAGAGAGACAGACAGAAACACGAAGAGAGAGACAGAGAACGAAGCCGAGAGAGACAGACAGAGAGACAGATAAATAGATAGACAGAGAGACAGACAGGGAGACAGAGAGCAATGCAGAGAGATAAAGAAAAAATTATAGAGACAGAGAACACCAGAGAGACAGAGACAGAGAGACAGACAGAGAAAGACAGCAAAAGAGAGGGAGAATAGTAAGTAATAAGTGAAATAATTATTAACTTCATTTCATACTTTACCCTAGGTGTCTTTGACTTCGGTGTCTCCAGCACGTCGGTAAAGTTTATTTATTTATTTATTTACTAAAAATTTGATATAGCGCTCCTTCCAGGTTACTACTCAGGAGCATAAGTTGTCGATTAGTTACTGTAGAATAAAGAACCTGGACAATTTCTAAGTAGGCTCTCCCACAGCAAGGCACTGTTTCATCTTCGTCGCCTTTACAAACCGACCTCGCTCCATTATAATTTTAATTATAATGCTTATTTCTTCAGATACGCCGTCTGCCGGTCAAATCGGGGGACGACCGTCAGGCAAAGACGCCTAATTCCCGTATCCAATGAAGAGATTACTGTAGCCCTTTGTTCTTAATGATCTCTGGACCATCCCCAATGGCCCCTGTCGGCAAACGGACCCCTGGGCCGACCGTCATTTGGCTTTGCAACAGGCACGACCCTCCCCCTCCATATCCTGCATTCCAACGGCTGGACTAATCAACCGCGGCAATCTGACACCTAAGTGGGTGATAGGGTTCAAAGTAACCCCAATGTGTAGCGTTTCATAGTGCATAATATGCTTGCATGTATGTGTCTATGTACATGTATTCATCTATGCATGTATGTATGTATTTATGTATGTATGTATGTATGTATGTATGTGTGTATGTATGTATGTATGTATGCATGTATGCATGTGGGCCTAATGTATGTGTGCATGCATGAATGTATGTCCTATTGTACGTATAATTATGCAAATATGCAGGCCCTATGTTTGACAAGAAGGAATTTAAGATCGACCACCGTTATTCGTATCTATCTTTTATTCCATCTGTTAACCATTCAACGTAACTAACCGTCCGTTTGCCCGTCCGTCCCCATCCAGTCATCACCTCTGTCTTTGTCTGGGTCTATCTGCTGGTCTGTATTCCTCTATCTTTCTGTCTGTGTACTAAATGTCTGTATCTGTCTGTGTGCCTGTTATTGTCCACCTGTAACTGCCACTGTCTATCTGCCTCTTTCTGTCTGGTTTTGACTGTCTGTTTAGATATGTATGTACATGATGACCCGTCTCTGTCTTTTCTGCACGTCTCTTCCTATCACTATCTGTCTCTCTTTCACGTTCTCTCTCTCCCTATCACTCTGTCTGTGTGTCTGTCTCCGAGTGTCTGCTTGTATGGTCGGTCTTTGTATTTTATCTCTACCTGTCTGTCTGTCTTACTATGTCTCTCTGTCTATGTCTGTCTCAGTCTGTTTTGTCTGTGGCAATATGTCTGTCTCTGTCCGAAAGTGACTGTTTCTGTCAGTGAGTCTGTTTATATCTGTCGCTGTATGTCTTCCTCTGTTTGTCTGTGTGCCCCACTGCTCCTGTCTGTCTCTGCCTTTCTGTCTCTGTATGTCTGTTTCTCTCTGTCCATCTTAGAATATTTCTTTCTGTCTGTCGCTGCCTCGCCTGCCTGTCTTGCATCATATGTCATTCGTCCCTTATATATATTCTCATCCTCATCATTTTTTACCGTTCTCGTCGCCGTATTCAATCGTCGTCGTCTTCATCATCCTCACCCTCGTTTTCATCATTTATATAGTCGTTGTCGTAATCATCATCATGATCATCACGATCATCATGTCATCATCATCATCGTCATCATCATCATAATCATCATCATCATTATCATCAACATCATCATCATCATCACCATCATCAATTCGCTGTGATCATCATCCACATCATTATCATCATCATCATAACTACAATCATCATAACCGCATTCATCATCATCGTTGTCGTCGTTATCATCACGATCGTCATGACTGTTGTCATCGTCATCATCGTCAGCAGAAGCAGAAGCGTCGATGTCAGCATCAGCTTCAACATCATCATCGTCATCATCATTATCATTGTCATCGCTACTAATGCTACTACATATACAGCGCTGTCGTCTTTACCATCATCGTTGTAGACGTATTTACAATCATCACGATCATCATCGTCATCATCATCATCTTCATCATCATCATCTTCGTCATCATCATCACAACTATTATCGTCATCATATTCAGCAGCACCAACAGCATCATCATGATCTTCATGATCGTTGTCATAGTCATCATCATCATCATCATCATCATCGTCATCATCATCATCATCATCATCATCATCATCATCATCATCATCATCATCTTCATCATCATCATCATCATCATCATCATCATCACCACCACCACAACCATCGTCGTCGTCGTTGTCGTCGTCCTCATCATCATCATCATCGTCGTCGTCGTCGTTATCATCATCATCATCATCATCATCATCCATCATCATCATCATCATCATCATCATCATCATCATCATCATCATCATCATCATCATCATCATCATCATCATCATCATCATCATCATCATCATCATCATCATCATCATCATCATCATCATCATCATCATCATCATCATCATCATCATCATCATCATAAGTGCTCTCACTTAGACTGCTACTATTGCTGCTACTCATGAATCTATTCCAATTGCTAATGCTTTTATTATTACTACAACCTCGATATCATCGTCGTCGTTGTCATCAATATTATCATCATGATCATAAACAGCATCACTATCATAATCCTCCTCCTCTTACTCCTCCTCCTCATCATCATCATCATCATCATCATCATCATCATCATCACTATCATAATCCTCCTCCTCTTACTCCTCCTCCTCATCATCATCATCATCATCATCATCATCATCATCATCATCAGTCATGATGATAATGCGCCTCTGATTAGTTTGTACTGTGAGAGGCGCTTTATAAATCCAAAAATAGAATAGAATAGAATAGAATCATGAGCAGCAGTAGCAGCAGCATTATCATAACCACTATCACCGCCAATACTATTGTGTGTGGGAATGTCAGTGTGTGTGTGTGTGTTTGTGTGTGTGTCTGTGTTTGCGTGCGGCATTGGTGCATTTACCCCAGCGTGTCCAGGCATCTGGTTTCTTGCGAAACCCCATAGAAGTGCTGGGATGCATGTCCACTGTGACAGTTATTGGTGGCAGAGACTCCTGTGGTTCAGTTAATTAGCCTAAACCGATGCACAGTCGGCCGAGGTCATTATGAATGAAACGCTCTGTCTCGGTCCGCATGGAATCGGTGCGGTGTCTATATAACGACGTCATCAACATCGGAAGCCAAGACGAGGAGGAGTAGGAGGAGGAGGTGGAGCAGGAGGAAAGGCAGGAGAAGGAGGAGGTGTAGCAGAAGAAGCAGGATGAGGAGGACGAAGACGAGAAAATGAAGAGTAGGAGGAATAGGAGAAAGAAGAGGAGGGCGAATAGAAGGAGGCAAAAGAGGAAGAGGAGGAAGAGTAGGAAGAGTAAGAGGAAGAGGAAGAAGAAAAGGAAGAAAAAGGCGAATGGAAAGATGACGAGGTGGAGGAGAAAATGAAGGAGGAATATGGCGATTAAATCAGGGTTGTACTTGCGAATAGATCCCCTGCATGTGGCCCGGCGAGGATGCCCAACCTGCAGCTGTCGAGGGGTCATTAAGACTCAGCTGTAACCTGTAACTGGGTATGTGGGGGACGGCGTATTGGATAACACGGTGGCATGGAGATCAGCAGAGCTGAGTTCTATTCCCGAGGAGCAGGAAGAGGAATACGAGGAGGAGGAGGAAGAGGAAGACGAGGAGGAGGAGGAAGAGGAAGACGAGGAAGAGTAGCAGGAAGAGCAAGACGAGGAGGAGGAAGAGGAAGACGAGGAGGAGGAGCAGGAAGAGGAAGACGAGGAAGAGGAAGAGGAAGACGAGGAGGAAGAAGAAGACGAGGAAGAGGAGCAGGAAGAGGAAAACCAGGAGGAAGAGGAGGAAGAGGAAGACGAGGAGGAAGAGGAAGACGAGGAGGAGGAGGAAGAGGAAGACGAGGAGGAGAAGGAAGAGGAAGACGAGGAGGAGGAAGAGGAAGACGAGGAGGAGGAGGAAGAGGAAGACGAGGAAGAGTAGCAGGAAGAGGAAGACGAGGAGGAGGAGGAAGAGGAAGACGAGGAGGAGGAGGAGGAAGAGGAAGACGAGAAGGAGGAAGAGGAAGACGAGGAAGAGTAGCAGGAAGAGGAAGACGAGGAGGAGGAGGAAGAAGAAGACAAGGAGGAGGAGGAAGAGGACGACGAGAAAGAGTAACAGGAAGAAGAAGACGAGGAGGAGGAAGAAGAGGAAGACGAAAAAGAGTAGCAGGAAGAGAAAGACGAGGAGGAGGAGGAAGAGGAAGACGAGGAGGAGGAGCGGAAAGAGGAAGACGAGGAGGAGGAGGAAGACGAGGAGGAGGAAGAGGAAGACGAGGAGGAGGAGCAGCAGGAAGAGGAAGACGAGGAAGAGGAAAAGGAAGACGAGGAAGAAGAGGAAGACGAGGAGGAGGAGCAGGAAGAGAAAGACGAGGAGGAGGTAGAGGAAGACGAGGAGGAGGAAGAGGAAGACGAGGAGGAAGAGGAAGAGGAAGACGATGAGGAGGAAGAGGAAGACGAGGAGGAGGAAGAGGAATACGAGGAGGAGGAGAAGGAAGAGGAAGACGATGAGGAGAAAGAGGAAGACGAGGAGGAGGAAGAGGAAGACGAGGAGGAGGAGAAGGAAGAGGAAGACGATGAGGAGGAGTAAGAAGAGGAAGACGAGTAGGAGAAAGAAGAATACGAGGAGGAGGAGGATGAGGAAGACAAGGAAGAGGAAGAGGAAGACGAGGAGAAGGAAGAGGAAGACGAGGAGGAGGAGCAGAAAGAGGAAGACGAGGAGGAGAAGCAGGAAGAGGAAGACGAGGAGGAGCAGGAAGAGGAAGATGAGAAGGAGGAAAAGGAAGACGAGGAGCAGGAAGAGGAAGACGAGGAGGAGGAGCAGAAAGAGGAAGACGAGGAGGAGGAAGAGGAAGACGAGGAGGAGGAAGAAGAAGACGAGGAGGAAGAGGAAGAGGAAGACGAGAAGGAGGAGGAGCAGGAAGACGAGGAGGAGCAGGAAGAGAAAGACGAGGAGGAGGAAGACGAAGAGGGGGGCAGGAAGAGAAAGACTATGAAGAGGAGCAGGAAGGGGAAGACGAGGAGGAGGAGGAAGAGGAAGACGAGGAGGTGGAGGAAGAGGAAGACGAAGAGGAGGAGGAAGAGGAAGACGAGGAGGACTAAGAGGAAGACGAGGAGGAAGAAGAGAAAGACGAGGAGGAGGAGCAGGAAGACGAAGAGGAGCAGGAAGAGAAAGACGAGGAGGAGGAAGACGAAGAGGAGGGGCAGAAATAGGAAGACTATGAAGAGGAGCAGGAAGAGGAAGACGAGGAGGGGGAGGAAGAGGAAGACGAGGAGGTGGAGGAAGAGGAAGACGAAGAGGAGGAGGAAGAGGAAGACGAGGAGGACTAAGAGGAAGACGAGGAGGAAGAAGAGGAAGACGAGGAGGAGCAGGAAAACGAGGAGGAGCAGGAAGCGGAAGACGAGGAAGACGAAGAGGAGGAGCAGGAAGAGGAAGACTATGAAGAGGAGCAGGAAGAAGAAGACGAGGAGGAGGAGGAGGAAAAAGACGAGGAGGAGGAAGAGGAAGACGAGGAGGAGGAGGAAGAGGAAGACGAGGAGGAGGAGGAAGAGGAAGACGAGGAGGAGCAAAAAGAAAAAGACTAGAAGGAGGAGCAGGGAGAGGAAGACGAAGAGGAGCAGGAAGAGGAAGACGAGGAGGTGGAGGAAGAGGAAGACGAGGAGGAGGAGGAGGAGGAGGACGAGAACGAAGACGAGAAAGAGGAAGATGAGGAGGAAGAGGATGGTAAGAAAATGAAGGAAGCGGAGAAGCACGAGTTCGAGGAAGGAATAAATGTATATAATAATAATGTGATATTTACATAGGCCTATTTTTAGGCAAAATTGGTGGCTTAGGATGTAACACAAATAGTTTCAGAATTCAACTGATGACTCGCTAGGTTAAGTATATATCTTCAGAGTGCAAGTGACGCCTCGCTAGGTGGAGTGCGATATGTTGGATAAGTTCGTGTTATTTTCCACTTCTGATCACCGTCAACACAGGACAAGACGCGCTCGGTGGAGTTATCCTCTAGATATTTGATGGAATGTAAAATCATGGAACCTGGCCACGGAAGGGTGTTATTTCCCTAGAGTATTCCATCTTATATTTTTACAGCAACCGGTTGGAATGTCTAAATCTTCCCATGTTACACCGTTATCTGACGAATATACGAATTTATTATTTGTTTCATCTATATTAGGAAAACTGTAGTAAGTTTCAAGATTGACAAGAGCCATTTCATACGTTTTACTTTTGTCCAGTTCGATTAGTGGATTAAATTTCGTTCGAATTCGTGTGCTCCTTTCGCTCAACAAAATGCAAAAGGATTCTTTAGCCTCTGTGTTGCGTGCAATCGTTTGAGTATTAGATAAAATTTCGTCAAGAAGGGTTTCCATTTTAGATAGCTATTTTTAAACCTAGAATATAAAATCTTAAATTTTGTTATCATTTTATTATTGCTTTTATTTAATGTAAAATGTATCTAATCCACTTCTATACCTACCCTTATTTGTTTTGCTAGTCAAGTCAATAACCACAAAACCATGCGTTTCATCCCACGCAGTTTTGCATAGTTTTCGAAATTCTTCTATAGTCATATCATCTACACCTATATGATCGCTGTATATGTGGTTAATATTTTTAAGGTCTTGAGGGAACAAACATATAAAGTTGGCATTCTCTCTTATAGTTTGTCTAGGTAGCTTGAAATAATTTTGTGCTAGGTAAAAGCAGTCTACATTACTATGCCTACCTCTTATATAATAGGATTCGCATTTATTTTGCCTCTCTAATTGTAAATCATCAAAAATCATGAGATTCTTTTTATCTCGACTTAAGTCTCGTGGATCTGGAACATCTTCAGAGGTTTCAAAGAACTTGCATTCTATATCCGATTTTTTTGCTATGTTTTTAGACATCTCCTCGACTACGGCGGTCGGTGATACATTTAATTTCATTATCTCATCGCGATTATCAAAAAGTCTTATAATTGCTTCCTTTGGTAATTTCTCTTCGAATGCTTTCTTAAGTATCTTATATTCTGGTTGGAAAAGAGATTTTCCGAAGATATGCAGGTTATCGTAGTCTAACCAACCAGGTCTCAGTAATAAATTAAGTAGTAATATTGTCTTGCCGCATTGAGACTTACCGACGATCAAACCTCTGATGCTTCTTGGTAGGAGAGGACTGTTAAAGCGTTTAGATGTATCTTCATTCCATGACAGGTCATGGACTTCCATTTTAATTATATTATATTAAAATGGAGCACAGCTCGTATTGCGTAAAATGTAAACGAAAAACTGAGTGTAGAGATATTCAACGAGTCGTTAGTAAGAATGGTAGATCTATGCTTAGATGTGTATGCGTTGATTGTGGCGCTAGAAAAACTCAGTTTACAAAAATGTCTACTACAGGTGGAGATTTGGTCTCAGCTCTCAATTCTGCTACTTCCAACATTAAACTTCCATGGGCAAAGTACCCGGGTGAAATGCATCTTCCAGGACATTCTTTCACGGGTCCAGGAACTCGATTGGATTTGAGATTGAATAGTGATGGGGCGCCAAAAGATTGGAGTAAACCAGTAGATAGGGTTGATCAAGCAGCCTATCGTCATGACCTAGCCTATGCTAAACATACTGATACAGCAGGGAGAAACGTCGCTGACAGAGCTATGATAGATGAATTAAATAATATACCTAATCCTTCTTTCCGCGAACGAGTTGAACGATCTATAGTTAAACCAATATTATCGACGAAGACCCATTTTGGAATGGGGTTGAAAAAAAAGCTCTGAGATGGACAGACCAACTTGCTGACGAATTGCATAAACCTATAGTCAGGAAGTTCAGGAAGAGATTGGTTTATGTTAGGGGAGTTGACAGAATTTGGGCGGCTGACTTGATTGACATGCAGG
>OX243812.1:36866843-36884343 GCA_945859605.1 Lumbricus rubellus
TCCACATGGAACTCGCGGGATCCATCTCGTGTAAAGCCTTTTTCCAATCGATCCCCTCTATGTATGTAAATATATATAAATTTCTCGTCACGTTAGCTTATAATGCATTTATATATATATTCATGCATATTTATATTCATAATAGTCTCCTTGTTATAGGATATACGTATGCTTGTATAGGCCTATATGAATTATGCACACACATATCGCATTATTAGAATTTGACATCGACTTTTCGCGGCCAGAAAATATCTGAACTGCTCCTCAAAAACAGTGTGCTCTTGAGTATCCAGTCCCAGTAATCACGATTTTGTGGCGGCGCTTTAAAAGTCACGCCAAGCTTCTAAAATTACACGAAAACAGTCCATCGTTCGAATTACATAGCATTGAAATCAGTCAGGATTGCAGCATTCTCCATCTTATTCAAGGCAGACTTTGCGCGGCAAGCAATCACGAGTTTCCTACTGTAGATATTCAGCCCCGCCACTTGCGATTTTCTGAAGGCGCTCTACAAATTAGTAATTACCTAACTGGCCAAATGCCGACCAGTGTGCGTGACTTTGAAATGCAGTTGAATCGTGACGCATTGCTGCATTCTCGTTGACTACTTTTGCAGACATTGCGCGGCCAGAAAATATCCCCAAGAAGAGTTTCCTATTGGGTATCCAGCCTTACTACTCGCGATTTTCTGGCGGCGCTCTAAAAGTTATCTAACTGGCCAAACGCGCCAGTTTGCAATGCTTGACTTCAGCAACTCCTTTCGTACCTTAAGCAGACAATCACAACTTTTAGTTATATAGACCGCATAATTATAATCATTTGAGTCAGACATACATGTAAGTACAGTGCGGCATGAGAGTATTCGGTAACTGGGGTGTGGAAGACAATGTAGCCAGAGGCAATTAAGACTCTTGGTACACTGATACCAGGTACACGCAGCGTCGCATAGTTCAAGCATAATGCGGACTTTCATGAACACGAGTCAAGGCACAAAATAAATAAGCTGAGCAACTGAGCTTAGACATATTATTTAGAGAACGCGAGACATGATGAGAAGATGAGATGAAATGAGATGAAATGAGAAGAGGTTTGACGAAACGAAATAATTAATATAATTATCCAGTGGACAACGGAGAATGATGAAGAAACTTAAGACGCACAGGAGAAAGACGATCGATTTTCAGGATAATTGATGATGATGATGATGATGATGATGATGATGATGATGATGATGATGATGATGATGATGATGATGATGACGATGATGATGGTGATGATGATGATGATGATGACGACAACAACGATGACGACGACGATGATGGTGGTGGTGCTGGTGGTGGTGGTGGTGATGATGGTGATGATGAGGATGCTGTTGATGACGATGATGATGATGGCGATGATGATGATGATGACGATGAGAAAGATGATGATGACGATGTCTGAGATGTTCCGATACAGCAGAACTGCATGCTATGTACGCACCTCTGAGTGTGATCGTATGGGTGTTCAACTGTACTCTGTACAACACATGTTGTGTCTGTTGATGTTGCTCCAGTTTTCAGCTGATGCATGCCTCCTTTGGGTGCCGTGCTTTGGCCATTGCCATTAATTGTATCAGTCAGTGTTGACAAGGACAGAAGGAGCGGGGCAAAAGCAGGAGGAAGAAGAAGAGGAGGAGGAGGGGGAAAAGAAGAAGAAGATGATGATGATGATGACGACGACGACGATGATGATGATGATGATGATGATGATGATGATGATGATGATGATGATGATGATGATGATGATGATGATGATGGCGATGATGATGATGATGACGATGATGATGATGATGATGAAGAGGAGGAGGAAGAAGAAGACAGACAGACAGAGACAGAGACGTTTCGAAGACAGAGAGACAGAGAGACAGCGACAGAGACAAACAGAGACAGACAAAGGAAGACAGAGACAGAGACAGAGAAGTGCACATTCTTCGTTGTTTTGTCCTCTAACGCGGACAACCGATGGAAGAAGAGTGGCTTGTGGATAATAATAATAATAATATAGCGCCTTTTCAGACATCCAGAAATTCGATGTAAGGCAGGAGCATGGACGGATGAATAGAAACGGAGATGAATGTGATGGAAGAGGATATGAATGACAATAGGAATATAATAATGTGGGTAAACGACAAGGAAGGCAGGTAGGCATTGAGTAAATTGCGAGGATGGAATCGAAGGAGTTTTAAAATGATACGCGGTGAGGAGAGTTGGGAAAGCAGGAGAGGCAAGATGGGGACATGTGGGGCGCGGTGGTGTGGTGGGTATGTTTGTTGCCTTGCAGCGGCAGGGTTGCAGGTTCGAATTTACTTAAAGTCGCCGCGCAGGGACCTTGGGCAGGTCCTTCACTCGCAATTGCTCAGCGCTTCGGCGTGAAACTCCGATGCAGTGTCCGCGCTGGAGTCGGGAGCGCCTCTGAGCAGTGAGCTTGAAGGGGCGCAATTTTTAAACTCAAAAGAACCAAAGGTTCCGCTTCATTATAAAGAATCCTGCATTCCAATTCATCATCGCAGCCTATAGGCCTACTACATACTGACTTCTGGATCTGAGTATGGTGTCCATTATAAAAACGACCAAGGTTAGCCTACTAGTGTACAAAAAACACTAAAAAGATACAAACAAATAAGAAATTAGAAATAAGAAAATTGTAAATTAGGCCTATATAAGAATTAGCCTGTAATAATATATGTATTTTAAAGTTATATTGGACAGGATTAAAATCTTATATGACTTTACATTCATTCGCTTGTTGTGACGGTGATGACAAATCACGTACGGTGTGTGTACATGTATGTAGGACACATTGTAGGTGTGAGTCGGGCGTTTGTAGGCACGGATTTAACGATGTGCTGACGGCTGGATGCATCCTGGTCCTTTATCCGACACCGATGCTGCTGCTGCTGCTGCTGCTGCTGCTGCTGCTTCTTCTTTTGTACGACCTTCTTATGCCACCCGTCCAAGAAAATCGATTATTTCCGAAGGAAGCCAAAGATGGAAAGACGCCTCCTCACAAATTGAGGCAGGCGCACAACATACGGGTAGTAGGAAGAGCAGAGGAAGAGGGTCGGACATGCAGGAGCAGTGACGAACACAACCAGACGGTCCAGACTGTTGGATAAAGGTCAGTGAAACACAGAGAGATAAAGAGACGGACGGACACAGCGAGACTCAGAGAGGCTGAGAGAGAAATGAGGTTGACGACGACAAAGAGATCGTCAACAACAATCCGATAAAGAATTTGAACAGCAGCAGAAAAGAGATAGAGAGAGAAAGAGGAAAGAGAGAGACAGAAACAGAAACAGAGACATGCATTCGGGAGCGCCTCTGAGTAGTGAGAGTTTGAAGGGGCGCTATAACAAGTGCGCACACAAACAAACATCATTTTCACATGTTTACGGACTTTACGGTACATCGTGAATTTAGCCATAGGAAACGTTTCACTGAATAATTTTTTTTCCGTTGCCAAGAATATCACTTCACTGAGCACACGCAGTGACACGCTGTATGCCAGGGCAGCTAGGCTGCAAGTATAATGTGTAGGCCTACTTTCAGTTTAGCGATCGCTGTGTGATAACAATGATCATTAGCGTTGCCCTCCTCCTTCGTCCAGGCTTTGGGCTGGCACTACCAGAATACGAACTGCAGTGGCGGAGTTAAACATACATGTAGGCCTACACTTTGTGCGATGGCTTCTTTTATAGTCTGTAATAAGTTTTTATTGTTCTTATATGGTTTGTTTTGTTGCGGAGAAACTCTGTCATAATACCGCATCGATAGATCTTGGTCCGATTCGCTAGGCTATAGCATGCATCAGAAGAGAGGATGAAGTCCTTGTTTTATCAACGACGCAGATGAATCCATCGTCTGAGCGACTGAGTCCCAACGTATTACAGACTGTATATACAACTGTCCTATATATAGGCATATATTATCATATAACACAAGTCATTTATGGCGAGAGTCACGAAAACAAGAAGAAGGATGTCATTAGTCGAACGGACGGACGAACGGTTTTGGAGTAGAAATGACGAATATCCCATCGGAGTTGGATGATGTCTTATCGACTGACCGACCGACCGACTTCATTTCGCCCGATCGACCGATTGACCAGAGGCGCCTGCAACCATGCACCCTCCCATGTCCCCTCAGGCCTCCGCAGCCACCCTCCCCTATGTCCCCTCAGACCTCCGCAGCTACCCTCCCATCATGGGCGCCCGCACATAGGGGCAAGGGGGGGCACTTGCCCCCCCCCCTGGAAAGGTGACACTTATTTTTTAACTACTACTTTTGAGTTTTTAACAAATTTCTTCGCATTAAAACACTAATCATACGAATGATACACACGTGAAAGTGATAAATTTACGTTTAGAAATCTCTATAGAAATAAATATATAATTATATATAATAGTGCCCTTCATGGGCCTACTTGTTAACATCTACTTTTGGATTTTTAACCAATTTTTCGCAAAAATAATACACAAAATTAAATTGAGAAATTTGCATTAAAAAAGTCTCTGAAAAAATACCCGTGTTTCTAATTTCCAACGCTGTATTTAGCATGCTTTTGTCACTGAAAAATGTAACCGTGACCACCGTAAAATTTTTGCCCCCTCCTGCAAAATTTTCTGCGGGCGCCCATGCCTCCCATGTCCCCTCAGACCTCAGCCACCCTCTCATGTCCCCTCAGGCCTCCGCAGCCACCCTCCCCTATGACCCCTCAGACCTCCACAGCTACCCTCCCATGTCCCCTCAGACCTCCGCAGCCATCGGCTCAATTGCGCAATATACCGAGGTCCAATTTCCACAACTACTTCCCGGACGGTCTTTCTTTTTTATGAACCATTCGGTATTTCTGTGTCCGTCGCTGTTATACGTTCTCCATCCACGTCTGTGTCTGTGTCAATGTCACTGCCGCTGTTCCAGTATCTGTTCTGCCTTTGACTGTACTTCTGCTTTGTCTTTGTCCCTGTTATAAGTGTATCTGCATGATAACGTTGTCGTCTCTGTCACTGTCTCTTTCGATACCTCTGCATGTCTCTGCATCTGTCTCTACATGAGCAATGAGCATTGTTTTGTTGCTCTTCAATCTGTCTCAGCAGTGTTCACGTCTTATTCTCTATTCTTATAATACTTTGCCTTAAGACAAAAATCTACCATGCAGTTGGGCCTACGCGCTTTGTGTAGGCCTATTCACATGTCTGACTGTCTCTATTTATACCATTGTTCCTTGCTCTAGTCAGCACTGCTTTGCTATTTTCTGCTTCTAGCACTCACATACATGTACATGTACACACCCACACTTCAACTTTTTCTCTCTCTCTTCCCGTGTTCTCATGTCTTCCATGCAGCGTTTTTGCCTCTCTTTAAGTCGAACTGATGCTGAGGCTTATCTTAGTACGTTCTGCTCATATGATACATGCACATGTATATTGCATTGCAAGTCCATCAGGTACATTCGTGCATGCACGCACACATTTACGCATGCATGAATGCATACATGCATACATAGACACATACATATTTGCAATTATACATACATACATACATACATGCATACATACATTCATACATACATACATACATACATACATACATACATACATACATACATACATACATACATACATACATACATACATACAAACATACATACATACATACATACATACATACATACATACATACATACATACATACATACATACATACATACATACATACATACATACATACATACATACATACATACATACATACATACATACATACATACATACATACATACATACATACATACATACATACATACATACATAGTATACATACATACAATACATACAACACATATATGCATATATACACAGTTTTATTCTGCATGCATATCCATATATACAAACATTATCATGCGATTCATGCATACATACATACATAGGCCTACATATTATATATCCATGTTTCTATACACTTATACCTATATAACTATGTTACATACATGTATTAAACGCATACATGCCTAATGCCTATGCATGCGTACATACATGTACAATTGTAAATCAATTGGTTTCATACATTGTAGCGGTATGGTATGGTCTGTTATGATTACGCTGGGCAATGATGTGAAGAGAATGGATAATTCAAAATCCATCCAACTAGCAAAGCACGTAGACCCAAACAGAAAATATAATTTTTATCCTCATGACGATTTATTTCTCTTTATCTTACTCCGTGCGGATCAACCAAAAGATTGCGTCTGAACTGCTGCATGGAAAGTTACTGTGTCCAAATGATATTTATGCTGAAGGAAACCTATGGGAATCGTTGGCTCTGTATAGGCTACAGTTTTCGATAAACACAAGACATGGGTGGCTTTCGTATTGATTAAAACCCAACAGACGAAGATATTTTCTGTATACACTACAAGTCGAAGTTTTGCTAATAAACTATACTTGAGTATAACGAGCACAAGTGGAAACTGCAGCTTCAAATGGGCCGCCGTCTCCTTTGACATTTTCACCTTCACGCAATTGTGCAAATGAAATATGTAGGCCTAAGTATGCCCTATAGGCTACGCGTTGGTTCCGTCAAGGGCCAATAGAAAAGCAGAACTACACGTAGCTTTGTTAAATTACTCACTGCATCCTTCAGACTACTGCAGAATGGATAATATAATTATTCACAGCCGATATGCTATTTGACTGTTATGAGGTCGGCAGATTCGAGGTTGTTGTCGTTGTGCATGGAGTAGCACTTCAAGTAGGCTACCGTGCAATATTCATCATATAGGCCTACTTCCTTGTATTTTAGGCTACTGCTACTACTATAGCCTACTAAAATGATCAGTAAATTGCCAGCAAGTGCAAGTCAAGATGGTATACGTCGTTGTTCTCATTAGCAGCCAGCAGCAGCGATCAAATGCAGACAGTCTGAGGCGGACCTATAGTAACATCATGACTTCATGAAGTCGTAAATCTGTGTCTTTACTACAGGAAACCCGCCTATTAGCCAGCACTCAGTTTCTGATCGCAATCTGCTTTTCGAAGAAAACGAGCAGTTGCGTCTTATAATTAGGCCTACCGTCTACGCCCTACACGTAAACTCAATTGAGAATAAACTCATAACAGCACAGTTCGAATGTATTCTGGTCGAGTGCAGCATCACGTCACGACAGGCCTACACGTTCAATACGTCGTACACATGTAGGCCTATGTAATGGACATGACATACGACGGTTTATTTATTTTATTTATTTATCCATTTCCATAGCGACCCTTCTTGCTCTCTACGCAGAGGTGCTCCAGACTACAGCGCGGACACTGCATCGGAGTTTCACGCCGAAGCGTCCGAGCAATTGCAAGTAAAGGACTTGCTCAAGGTTTCAACGCGGCGGTTTGAGGTGGATTCAAACCTGGAACCCTCCTAAGAGCTATCAATGCATTCAAAAGTGTGAATTCAAGGGATCAACGGATCCCCATAGGTCTCTGAGCGCCACTGAGAAGGGGTCTTCACACTGCAGGGATCTATCTGAGCGAGCAGCTAGCGAAGTGACGCAAATTCGTCCACGTGGAACCGAGCGAAGCACCCTTCCATGCGCGTATACCACCACCAGGCATGCAAAGTCCTGCATCGTATACACACAGGAGCGACACCAAGTGCAGCTGAGTGAACGGACGGACGGACATTGATCGCTGGTGGTGGTGACTGGTGAGCTGTCAACACTCCACGATCGACGCTCAATTAAATAAGCATTGCGTGTGAAGCAGCCATCGACTGGCCGTCTCGTTGCAATACCCCTTCTCACCATTGTACGTGAAAATTAAAATCATTGAGAGTGAGAAAAGAATAATGCCGTCAGTCGATTCGGTTTGCAGTGTTTTCCATGTCTACACTCGCAGACATCATTGATCCCATCAATGTTGTTTTTACCAAGCCACAATCGTTAGAAGGATTCCACGGCCAATGCCTATGCAAAGATGCCTACATGGATATCAACTTATGCTGCACAAAAAGCTATGCGTGCAAACTGTGCATCACAAGCGTTGAAGCTGTATTTGAGATCTGCCAAGTACATCAATATTTGTCGCATTTTATTTTGTTCCGGACAAAGAATTCCTCTAGACTTCGGCCTGTGTGCCTTTAAAGGACTTCCGCATTGAAATATGGGTGCTATAGATAAGAGCTAGGCTCTATAGCAGGGGTTCTCAAACTGTGGTACGCGTACCCCTAGGGGTACGCCAGGCGCCGGTAAGGGGTACGCGAAAATTTCCAGAAATATAAATGTTTCTTTGAGTTTATGGACTTTGTGCCCATTTTTCCATGATTAGCAATGATTTGTAACCTTGCTTCATGGAACAGCATCGTCATTTCTTTCTTTCACAATAAATGATTTGACTCACATAGTAAGCTTATACAAATTATTATATAGTGTATACAAAATGTTTATGTCGCTATAAATTTGAAACGAAATAATATATGCTACAGATGGTTGAAAGAATCAAAGCCAGAAATTCTCAGCGTAGGCTATATTTATAGAGCTCAAAAAAGTATAGCTGTTCTAAGGATTAATTTTTGGTCGAGCTTTAAAATGTGTGATTCTTTTCAACATGCCATATAAATATATATCGTTTTGAAACTAGTTTTTAAACTGTATATTCTTGCTACCAAAAAAAAATATGGGATAAATTTGATTTTGAAGTTGACAAATATTAAACCATGTAATTTTTCATTTTAAATTTCTGCTAGTCAAAACAAGCACACAGCAATATAACACTAGAGGTTGGCTCTTTCTTACTATAGACCAATTTCCCCTTTTTGTTGATATGATTGCATGATTAAAAATTTGCATATTTTCAATTTTGCTCCCTGTAGGCCTATGTAGGCTATAGCCGCTATACGACTCTAATAGGCCACACCATGCCATGATAAATGGACTTTTTTATTGTCACTGCAATGGGGACTATGCAATGGTATTTTGTTTCTGAAATTCTGACCTGACTTTGCTGGGGGGGTACGCCACCATTAGATTTTTCTACTTGAGGGTACAATAAAAATAAAGTTTGAGAACCCCTGCTCTATAGGTATTATTATTATTATTAACGTGCCGTGTGGGCTTCAGCGCCTCAAACTACTGAAAATGAACAGTTGCTATCGACTGTTTTCCATGTGTAGGCCTAAGCTTACTGCATACGCTCTGAGCCGATACGCGTGAATGAAGGGGGATAAATTTTGCTGCAACGATCGGAGTTTAAGTATTATTTTTTTGATGAATTTCAGCAATAATATTGCAAGTCATCTAGGGCTAGGCTTCTATATCTTGATTAACAGAAATAGAAAATTAACACACAAATTGTAGGCCTATAATACTGATTCGATGTTTCTTATAGGCCTACATGTAGCAGCATATACTATAGGGTCTATATATGAGTCTGGCCTATGCCGAGTTTGAATGCTAGGACTAGTAGAGCATAATTATAATACCAGTGTTTATGCACACATAGTTACATACATAGTTACACACACACACACACACACACACACACACACACACACACAAACACACACAAGTATATGCATAGGCTACATACATACATACAAACAAAGGTTTACATACATGATGTGGCCAGAATGTCTTATGGCAATAAGTGATATACGTAAAATGAACTAACGTCGAATATATCTTAGCAGTGTTTCTGAAAGAATAATAAACAGAGCGCTCATTATTTTGCATAAGTGACTGACTTAAGGATTAACAGCATTACTTCGATAAAGCTGCATTTCAAGGATGCATAATGCCAAAAGCATAAATGCCTATATAAATAGGTATGCATGTACGTATGTACGTATGTACGTATGTACGTATGTACGTATGTACGTAGCCTATGTACGTATGTACGTATGTACGTAGCCTATGTACGTATGTACGTATGTACGTATGTACGTATGTACGTATGTACGTATGTACGTATGTATGTATGTATGTATGTATGTATGTATGTATGTATGTATGTATGTATGTATGTATGCATGTATGCATGTATGTATGTATGTATGTATGTATGTATGTATGTATGTATGTATGTATGTATGTATGTATGTATGTATTTATGTATGTATGTATGTATGTATGTATGTATTTATGTATGTACGTACGTACGTATGTATGTATGCATGTATGCATAAACAGTTCATGCACAAGTAGGCGTATACAACGGCTGACAGTGGGTGATAGAAGACTCTCCCATGCCTCGGGTGTTATGGTCCAGTGTTAAGAGGCCTGATTGCTTTCACTCTCATCCAACAAATCCAAATGAAGTAAAAGAGATTCTGCACGGATGGAATGAATTGCCGTTTGTCGGTCGGCACTTCAACCCTTATAGGATCCCTCTGGTGCATGCCTAAAATAGCTACGCTATCGATGCCTTCTCTTGCTGATATTCTGCCGGGAGAACATGACCTAGAATACATGCTGACACATAGAAAGCAATCCAGATTCCGTTGAACAGCAAACATTCTAATCTAGCCCATATATGATGAGTCATAGAGTATGTGTAATATTGTATATATATACATATTATATGTATATAATATAAATATAGGCTATATACGAAAGGAAACTGGAATGGCCTTATGGTCAGACGGCGCCTCTGCAAAAGTCCAATCGATGTATGGTAAAGGACGTTCTGTCAAAAGATAAATCAGGCATTTCTCTTTCAGTCATGAAACTGACAACAGTGTATAATCCTCACTTTAAAATGCTCCAAGAGCTGGGAGGGACACTCTGACATCGTCTGGCGCTCAGCTTAAACTGGAACGAGGAAAATTTAATCCATGGACGCCAGTCAATGTCGGTGTCGTTTAGCTCCCACAACACCTGAAATCGGAGAATAACACCCCCTCCACTCTGCTAGACTAATTATACAACTTACAAGAGATTCTGAAGTCACTTAATTACAATTGCAATTAATATGCGCTTACTGAGCCTTACTCCCCCTCCAACTTCTGGCAACCGTGTGTGTATCGTTCTCTCAACTCCTTCAGTAGGCAGTGCCTAAAGTGTGGGAAAATAAGTGCCTGGACGCCCCTTACCTTAAAAAAAATGCCTGGACGCCCCTTACCTTTCCATGCTGTTCTGGCTAATAAGTGGCAGGACGGCGTTCAGATTTTTAAATAAGTGCATGGACGCCGTCCATGACCGTCCAGCCACACTTTAAGCCCTGTCAGTAGGCCATTAGGCTTATACGGACGTCTTTCCAAGTAATAGGCCTAATAAGAATGATATTTTCTTTATTGAAGAGTCCGGTTGACAGACCGCAGCCGTTTTCAGCCTACAATCATGCAGTTGAAACAATTCACAGGAACGCAAATGACAGCAGACACAAATCTTAATTACTAACAGAGCAGACAGCCTGCAATACACGCCGCTAATAGCTGCCTACAAAGCACGTTCGCTGTATTGTGTATACGGAGCGCGATGTTGGTAGGCATACCTTTCGCTCTCCATGGCAGCGTGTTATCTAAATAATGCGCTACCGGTAGGCCTACTGGGCCCCCTGAGATTTACTTGGCATTTGTCAGAGTTTCGAATTGCTGTTCCTTAGATTGCTATTCAAGTCTACTGGCCTATTATAGTACTGTTCAGCTTTTTGCAAGAAAAGATGACGATTAGTTCCAGTTAATTCATCAACAGCAAACTTACACGGACATTCATTTTCTTTAATATTTTCCAAAGACAACTTAGGCTACACGCGCCTAAACGAAGATGTGAGTGAGCAACATTCTTCAGTGAGTTACATGTAAGAAATACAAACTGGTCTCTAGGCCTGTGTCGGGCGTTACGGTAATCTATATAAATAAAAATGAAACTTTCCAACAGTTTGCAATGAGTGTTCTCGAAAACTGACGCAGCGATTGTTTTGAAAATTTTGCAACACCTCCCATTTCAATAGAAGCGTGTTGTATTATGCTTTTTTTTCGAAACAACGCAATCTTTTCCACAAAAAGAGAACTTTGAAATCCGTTCGTCCGCCATTTGCAAATTATACACTTCCCAACGTCCATGAGGGTTGCCAGATTTCGGAAACGTTTTTGTCGTGACATTACGTTGTAAAGTCGCCCAAAAGTCGCGATAGCGCATATGTCACTGTCGGGGAGGAAAGAAGGAAGAGGGAGCGAAAGGGTGAGGGGAGGGGGAGTGGGAGTGGGAGGGGGAGGAGGGGGAGGGGGAGGGGGAAAGGGGAGGAGGAAGGGGAGGGGGAAGGGGAGGGAGAGGGGAGAGGGAGAAGGAGGGGAAAGGGAGGGGGAGGGGGAGGGGGAGGGGAAAGTGGGAAGGGGAGGGGGATGGGAGGGGAGACAGACGGGGAGGGGGACGGTGAGGGGAAGGGAGACGGGGGAGGGGGAAGGGGACGGGGAGGGGACGGGGGAGGAGGGGGAGGAGGCAGATGACGGTCTTTTCTGCCACAGCAACGCGTGGCCGGGTACAGCTAGTATATTATATTTATCTGAGCACGAAAACAAATGAATGGTGTTCTCTGCAGACATTCACTATGAATTTACTTTACCCTATATCCAACCTCATTGCTATGTCACGTCACTAGTCTTGCTGGTTAAAGCAAGAAGCTTATGGGGTCTACTTTATAAACTTTTGAGTGACCTCTTCGACCTACTGTTCGATGTGCCTTAGAACATATACGCATATGGTATAAGTTTGATAAACTCCTATCACTCCACGTATAAACAAACAGACAGGCTTTCGTGTAATGATACCGTTTGTACAGATGAGCTCGAGGCAATGGCAGTTTATGCGAAAAGAGAAGGCTGCATCCATGTCTAAGATATCAAAGGTCACAAAATAGCATTGGAATAGAAAGATATATAGACTGTTTATTGTGACGGTCTATATCGTCATCGCTCCAAAACTTCACGCATACGGAAGGCCTACTGGGTTTTGCGTTTTATGTAAGGAAGTAGGCTAACAGTTACTGTGCTAGGGCAGCTGTTATTTGCTAGTCGTTTAACGGTTTAGAGCCTAGATAAGAAAGTGCAAATTCTGTCTGTGATGAACATGGCGACAAAATTAATAGTTATGCGTTAAAACCTGAACTATAATAGGCTAGGCCTATTTGTCGTCTGTTTAGATTTTAGAATGCAATAGACCAATGGTGCCAGCCGTTTACGTACAGTTCTGACTGAGAAATAGGCATCGCGAAAGCATTTCGTTTTCCATCTATTATACGGTCTCGAAGGCAGTCTGTCAGAAACCGATTGGAAGACCCATGCAGCGCGATGTGCATACATCGAGTCGAAAGGGAATTTGTCGGTTAACAACGTCTCGTCAAGCGTAGGCTACACATGGTGCAACGCCTCCACCACCACCACCACCACCACCACCACCTGCTTCGGCTCCTGCAAGTCGCTGCTATTATTCCGCCGCAGTGACGCGTTAGAGATGCTACAGCGCTGAGTTATCGTACTCTAGGCGGAATTAATAACCCAGGATCTGCGAGTAGCAAAGGGTCGAGGGAACTTGAGGCGGATGTTTGGGGTGGGGGCAGGAATGGCCGAGAGTCTGCGAGAGTTGGTAGATCGCCAATGGCGCTGTGCTGGACAGGGCGCTGGTAAATAATATGTCTGGACAGCGAAAGATACATTAAGGCGTTTGGTCAATATATTGAAGTTGCACTGACGATGAAGAGACACAAAGGAGAAATTGGCGAAGTGGGGATAGGGAGAAAAGCAAGACGGCAATAAATAAGAAGGAAGTGTGTAAAAAAAATAACGTCCAGTATGGGAAGACAAAGTGGTTGTTATAGTAACAGCGGCATTAGCATCAACAGCAGCAGCAGCAGTAATAGTAGCCTACTATAGGCGCAAAGTCTTCCTTGAATAAGATGGAGAATGCTGCAATCCTGACTGATTTCAATGATATATAATTCGAACGATGGACGGTTTTCCAGTGATTTTGGAAGCTTGGCGTGACTTTTAAAGCGCCTCCACAAAATCGTGATTACTGGGACTGGATACCCAAAAGCACACTGTTTTTGAGGAGCAGGTCAGAAATTTTGTGGCCGCGCAATTTAGTAGCAGGCCTAGTAGTAGTAGCCTAGTAGCAACAGCAGCAGCGGCAGTAGCAGCAGCAGTATAGTAGCAGCGGCAGTGGAGGCAGAAGTATATAATAGTAGCTGGAGAGCAACAGGAGGAGAAAATTTGAAAGGATCAGAAATGGATGAAGGAGGAGAAAGAATAAGATGATGAGGGCGAGGTGAACGTAGTAGAGAGAGTAGGTCTCGGGAAACAGAAGGATAGTGCTCTGGAATAAGGAATAAACAATTTTCAGACAGGTGGGATGGGAAACAATGAAGGACGATGGCTTATGAAAAGTTATGATGCGGCAAAAAGCCCAAAAATAACGCAAAATGAGAATAGAAAAATACAAGCTGTTGATATGCATAGCAGGACACTAACTATAGCATAGGCGTACGGGAGATTTCAGCAGTGGGGGGGGGGGCAAAGATCGAACTTCTGCCCGAAAAATATATCCGTGAAAAAAGTTGAGGACCTTTTTTTAGTCGTTCGGGTCTGTGTTTGCCCGAAAAAACAGACTTGCCCGAAAGTTGGGGGCATTTGCCCCCCCCCCTGGACCCCCGCCTGGTACGTCTATGCTAACTAGGAATAATAGGAACCTATAAGAATAAGATTCACAAGTCAGGAGATGATGGAGCATTTAAGTGGGACAGAGGGTGGAGGGAAGGAACAGATAAGAATTAGGGCTGAGAAGAAAGAACAGAGAAGAAAGAACAGAGAAGAAAGAACAGAGAAGAAAGAACAGAGAAGAAGGAACAGAGAAGAAGGACTGAGTATAGAAGAAAGCGACCAATAATCTCTTAACAAGATTCAGATGGTGTTTACGATGTAACGGATGGAGGCAAAATGGAAAAGGAACGGTTGATGCATGATCAGCTTCATGTAAATTGATGATTATATAATATATAGACGAACATGTAAAGTAACTTAAATTCGAATGTTGAAACCAAAAAATGAGGATTGCATACGCTTAGGGAAATCTAAGACAAGGAAGCACATGAGAAGAAAGAAAAGATTTCTGCAGTACGAGTGTTAAAAGAGGCGTGAAGTAACGGATGATGGACAAAGAAAAATACGATAAAAGGCAGAGATAGGAGGGAGCTAATAACTATAATCGTGGATGATTATTTGTAGGAAGCGATCATAAGACGGCAAGGCACGGAAAACTTAGGAGAACGAGACAAAGGGGCACGAGTGGATGAAGAGGAGAGATATTGTGTGCGAGACAGATGTGACTATAGGGGGAGTTGGAGAAGATATACAGGCGGTGGAAGATGATACTAGAAAGGGAGATAGATATACATAGAGAAAGATAATGAGATGTATCATGGAGGGGTTCTCTATATCCTTTGAGGTTTGGAGTAGCGCTGATTCAACCGGACTAAATCAACAACAGAGGGAGCAACAAGACGCGAATCGTTCGGTGTCTGCAGCAGCAGAATCCACTTGCATTGATAAGATTGTTGTTGATGGATGCACACCATCACCGCTTGCCCCAACTCCATCATCATCATCATCATCATCATCATCATCATCATCATCATCATCATCATCATCATCATCATCATCATCAACATCATCATCATCATCATCATCATCATCATCATCATCACACGTACCACTGTAGACCTAAGCACATAATATGGACCAGCAGCAGCAGCAGCAGCAGCAGCAGCAGCAGTAGTGGCAGATACAGAGCGGCCAGCCAGCATTGGGTCTAAGGCGGCAAGCATTTAATTTAGTCTGACAGGCCAGAGACGGTCATCGCAAGCATCATAGGATCATACCTATTGACAAATGCACCGTGGCCACAAGCACACAGAGAGATAGAAACAAACGGAAAGAAAGACAGAAAGATTCACAACCCAACATACATGTAGGGGACAGTTACTGTAGACCTACGCACGTGTAAAAACAAACAGATTGCCAGAGATAATATTATTATTTTGTGTCGTATAATAATTAAATAATAATAATAATTTATTGTTCGATTATTATAAGCTATACCAATTCTGTCCTTTTCAAATCCTGGAAAGGCAAGTGACCTGTTGCTGGTCAACGCCGTCACCTGAGCCAACATTGGCGCCACCGCCATCACCACAATCACCACCATCACCACAATGTCATCACCACCATCACCACATCACCACATCCCCACTATAGCGACGACTGCTGCTGCTGCCATCAGTGGTCGTGGTGGTGCTGCTCCTGCTGCTGATGATGGTGATGATGATGATGATGCTGACTCATCAAGACGACGATGTATGATCTTCATCGGCATCTGGAGTCCACCGGTCGCTTTCATCGAACTCACAGCTCACAATCACCATCACCACCGCCAGCTGCTGCTGCAGCAACAGCCACCGTCTACAGCAGCCTCACCAGCAGCCATAGCAGCAGCCATAGCAGCAGCAGCAGCAGCAGCCGTGGATGCAAATGTGAGCGGTGCTTCAGTCTGAATATATATTTTCAGATTCCGTTGGATGCCGACAATCTGGTTAGACGCAGACGTCGCTCCCGTTCCTTGCTCTGCTCCTGCTCTGTTCTGCTCTGCTCAATGTTTGCGCAGAACTATTTCACCGACTGCCTCTGTTTACATGAAAAGTAGGCTAGAGAATCAGAAAACAGAGTTAAGCGAAGTAGGCCTATACACTGACCTGCATCGATGTGTTATTATGTGCGTGTAGTAAAAGCACTTGCAGAATATTACATTATATGAAGAAAATCGAGCTTCAATATCTGTAGAACACATTTGACGAACATCAGTTTGATGGACAGCGTCATTGACAGACTTCTATAATATTATGATGAGTGTATAAAATTATGCCTCCTCGGATTATCGGGTTTGACATCAAAAGGAGCATTTCATGTCGGTCAGTCTAGAACTTCTTCAGTTCAAGGTTTTTAATACGGTGAGTTATATCAATCTCTGTCGTTTTCTTGTGAGTGGATTAAGTGAACCGACAGCATTGGACCCTAATAATAATAATAATTTAGGCCCCATTATGCGGAAATTGTAAGTGTAGACCTCACTTCCGATGTTTACACGGAGCCACCTCTTCGTTTTAATAACTCAGAATTCGTGTTGTGGTCTTGTTCTGAAGTGTGACGTCTTTATGAATTGTAATCGTAATTGTAATCGTAATCTCCAAACTTCTAAAGTGCTACACTGCTACTGGAAAGCAAAGCGTGGAACATCAGCTTATTCACGATCGCTGAGTTGATTAAAAAAAGTTGTTGGTAGTAGTCCAAAGGTGGTCCGGGTCGAGTTGTTGAGGAGGCAGTCGGACAGACACAAAGCAACAGATACACATAGAGACAGACAGAGACACAAACAGACTCGTTGAACTACGAGTCATCAGGGTCAGCGATCGTTGAGTCCTGCC
>OX243812.1:36891843-36898797 GCA_945859605.1 Lumbricus rubellus
GTCTACGTACTAGGCCTATACGACGTTCGGGAATGAGCTTATCGCGTAACAAGCCAATGTAATAGGCCTACTCTCCATTGACTTTGGTTTTCCGAGGATCAATGACGATGATGTGTGTTTTACCGTGCATCGAAACTCCAGCAGATGCCATTAAATTTGTTTAGAGAAACGACTAGTCTCATGATAAAGTCTTACTGGCGCAATTGAAGACTTTCGTTCGCGGCAAAATAAATGACGTAGTTTTGTGCAAAATATTTTAACAGGTACGACGTTATAACCTTGCCGCAGAGTGTGATATAATAAACATACTCTCTTGAAATTTGACACGTGTGCACAGAAATGATTGCTTAACATTTTGGTGTAAATTAATATTTGATATCTCTGAAATGAGATCTTTGCCAGATTAACAAAGTTTGGGGACGTTTTTTATGCGCCACCCGGTATATATAATATACAATATATTATATATACAATGTATAACCACCATATATATAATTTATATATATATACAGTATATCTGTCTTCTGAATCAATGTAAACGCTTGCTGCGTTATGCTATACGTAATGTGGCTATCTGGGTCTGCTGTAGTGTAAAGCATCCACAACGCAGCGTGGCAGACCAGTTATAGGCTACGTGTAGCATGGATGTCATTCTCTATCTGCCAGCAGTAGGTCTGCTGAGATTCTCTGTTTCTCAATCTGTCTCTTCATTATGACCATGGTAGCTTGTCTGTATGTATGTATGTATGTATGTATGTATGTATGTATGTATGTATGTATGTATGTATGTATGTATGTATGTATGTATGTATGTATGTATGTATGTATGTATGTATGTATGTATGTATGTATGTATGTATGTATGTATGTATGTATGTATGTATGTATGTATGTATGTATGTATGTATGTATGTATGTATGTATGTATGTATGTATGTATGTATGTATGTATGTATGTATGTATGTATGTATGTATGTATGTATGTATGTATGTATGTATGTATGTATGTATGTATGTATGTATGTATGTATGTATGTATGTATGTATGTATGTATGTATGTATGTATGTATGTATGTATGTATGTATGTATGTATGTATGTATGTATGTATGTATGTATGTATGTATGTATGTATGTATGTATGTATGTATGTCTGCGAACAGTTTTTGAGCATGTTTAATATATTTACGCGAATGCTTGTGCGTGTGTGTGCCTGTCTCTTAGGCTTTCTGTAATTCTGTGTCACTATAAACTTCCCTTGACTATGCAACGCCTCCCAAACTGTTCTCGGTTTTACCAACTGTAAAAGACTGCCTTTTTCGTTTGGCCTGGGTCGGGAGCGCCTCAGAGTAGTGCTCTTCAAAGGAGGGGGGCTATATAAATCCTGGTCGATTGACTGATTATACCTTCATCCAATTATCTCTCCATCTCTGACTAACTATAGGACAGACAGAGATGAATTGTTAAATGACGTGAGATGACAGAGATGACATTAGATGACGTGAGATGACATGAGATGTCAGAGATGACTTTGTTAAATGACATGAGATGTCAGAGATGAGATAATTATGAGATGATATTTTTATTCAGACGGAGTATAATCATTGCCTTGCTGTTGTTGTCATTCGATCTGTGTGTAGGTGTGATCGGCCATCTGTGGTCACTTGATCAACCACTTGATCAATCAGTTGATCAATCTATCAATCAATCGATCAATCAATCGATCAATCAATCGATCAATCAATCGATCGACTGGCTACGGTTGATGTCGTCGTCATCCTAAGATGTCTTCCGCGTCTGAAGCATTCGATCTGTCGGCCCGCGTCGCATCAACGACGAAGGACTCCATCTACGTCAAGTGGCAGGTGGAAAACGCCTTACACCATCACCATCCACCAACGACGATGACGACGACGAGGGACCTCATCCAGGGCTTCCAGGTCCGCTACCAGGCGGTCGGAAGCACCGTGGTCCAGTACAGTCACCGCCTGGACGCTTCCGCCAGCGCCTACGACATCACCCAGCTGCACGAGAACACCTACTACGACATCTGCGTCAAGGTCTTCGTACGACTCAACTCCACCGTGGTCATCCCAGGTGGTGGTGTAAGTGGTGGTGCAGGTGGTGGTGGTGCTTCAATGGGTCCTGGTGCCCAAGACGTGTGCGTGAAGGGTACGACGGCGACTGACTCTCTGGCCGTCGCTCTCGGCAGCACGTTCGGTGCCTTCTTGGCGCTCGGCTTCATCGTTTTTCTCGTCTTTCTCGCAAAGTGGCAGCACACGCGCAGGATGCGGAAGCAGAAGCTAGTCGCTTCCGGTTACGATGAGAACGGAGTCGAGCAGCTGAGAGGATGCGACGACGGTGAAGGAGGCGGCGGAGATGGGGATGGGGATGGAGGTGACCCATCGAAGGAGACGTTCATCGGGTCTGGCAGCACCACTCGTTTCCATGACGACCTGGCGATGAGCGAACTGAGCGGGCAGTCGTCGGAGGTGTCGATCGCGTTATATGCTGACCAGATACAGGACAACACAGGGGACGGAAGAGGAGGAGGAAGAGGAGGAGAACAAGGAGGAGGAAACGTCCAGTCGTCCAGCGGGCCCTCAAGAGGTCTGCCGCGGGACCAACCGGAAGCAGCAGCGGACCTGGTCCACCAGTGGGTCACGGTGACGTCCAACTCTCCACCGGACCCCGAGGAAGGCAACTGGCTGCTGAGACCTCCTCCTATTCCAGGCGTCATCCTTCGACCTCAGACAAGATACACAGACGCTGAGGCGGAAGCCAGGAAGCAACAGAGGGCGTCGGGAGAGGCCGCGACCAGCTCAGCTGGACTTTCGCCATCCACAGAGGAGCAACAACTACCACCACCACCATCCTACAGCAGCACCCTCCTCACGGGGGAAGAAGAGGGGAAAGATAGGGGAGAAGGGAATCGACGGAGGGACGATGGACATGATGCTGGAGCAGAGCAGCAGCAGCAGCAGCAGCAGCAGCAGCAGCTCCATCTGTTCGCACATCGTCCGCTCAAACCGACGTCAAGTAATCTATGGTAATAGCTGCACATCTTCTGCTGCTGAATCTTTGCCAATGACACGTGGCGATAATTATGTATACAAAAGAGATACAGACAGATACAGAAGCAGAGACAGAGAGACAGAGACATAGAGAGACAGAGACAAAAAGAGACAGAAATAGAGATATATAGACAGAGACAAAGACAGTGACAAAGACAGAGACACGGATACAGAGACAGAGATACAGAGAGACAGAGACAGCGAGTCTTACACAGTCGTCGTCTGTTATACAAGCACATGCACGGCCTAAATGATCTGATCCCCTGCTCCACATAATATAATGTATTCAAGCGATCTCAGCTTCCGCGACCTAAGACGAATTATTGTGTTGACAGCAGCTGCTGTTGGTCGTCGGGTGTCGGACAAACTGTTGCGGAGCAGTAAACATTATTTTAAACATTAAATCCCGATGTGTATATAATCATCATATTATTTATGCACTCGTCACTCGTGTGTGTATGTGTGCGTCTGACTTAGACCCATGCATATTTATGTAAACATAAAATGAACAAATTAACAGCTTTGGATATGTGTGTGTATATGTTATATAGCGCCAGATTAATAGGCTAGAATCAGTTTATGAGGTAATTGATAGAGGACCATAGCAACTTCGATTTCTAGGTCTCGGCATATGAAATTGTTTTAACCTGTCATCTGTTCCATCGTGTAGGCCTATGTGTTGTCGTCTAAAGACTGTATTGATGGATAGGTGGCTCTTCTAGCGTGTGAACACCAACTCGGTCTAGTCGTGTTTTCGCCTCTGAGTAGAGATCTTGAAGGGGCGCTATATAAATGTATGTGATTGATTGATTATTTGATTGTATAATTGTCTAGCCAAAGTGCAAACAATCTTTATTTTATACCCTTATATAAATGGCGTTGGTTTGAAAAAGGGCCAACATGTATAATTGTATATTCTTATATATATTTTCTTCTTTGCGTCGAAGTGAACTTTCGCAAATTGATTGCAATCTTGCTAAAAAAAACATGAACGCGACTGTTTATAAAATACTTGCTGTGTGTTGATTGTGCAGCTTTAAGAATTATCAGTCGACTGTTTTTTTTATTATAGCTGTGTTTTAGTTTTAAATAAATCATTGCAAGGTCTAATAAACAAAATAAGAGCCCATCATTCGAAAACTGTTGCCACATGCCAAGAAAACGTTGATTATTGTAATTATTTCGTGCGCTTCTAGCCAAAACAATCTGCCATGGGATGAGTAAATGAGCATGCTAGGCTGCTTATAGGGTATACTTTTCTATATAGGATAGGCCAGTGGTTCCCAACCTTTTTTGACTGAAAGGCCACTTTTTCTAAGTTCAAGGACACGAGGGCCACTTTTTCTTAGTTGAAGGACATTAGAGGGCCACAAGGCTAAAACTTAATTAAGTAAAAGCATATAAAATTGTTATAATTGATTCAATATATAATGTTTGGTGTTATGTATTATAGATGTCAAAATAAAATAATATGTAATAGAAAATAATTATGTGTTCTCTAATGTCCAAATGTTCAAAATATTGAAAATTTTGAACATTTGACATTTGGCAATTCTTTAAGTTACTCGGCACCGCTCAATCACCACAAAAAGCAACCGGTTGGCGATGCGGTAGGCCTAATGAGTATGCTACAAGACCGCTCATCTCCATAATTATAATGCCTATAGGGAAAAGAAATGCTTTAAATACCGGTAATATATATCTGCTATATAGGCTGCATGCCTTAAGGTTTTCTGACATTCATGACTCCCTGAAATCAGTTCTGAATGCTATTTTAGTTTTCGATTTCCAATACTGAACATTTTCCGTCTCGATTACCAATTGATCCGCTGTGTTTCTATTTATGGGATTCAAAGATCCTCTTCGGTCTCCGTTCGTATAGGCCATAGGTGAAGTGAACTTCAAGAATGAATAAGAGCAATATAGGCCTAATTATAGGCCCCTATAACAGATAGGCCTACTGCTTAAGAGTTTATGAAAATCGCTGTAATATCATTGCAAACGTCACAACGAACGTCATTGAGAAAGAGCAAAGAAGAAGAAAGAAGAAGAAAGAACAGGAAAGAAAAGGAAAGAAAAAGAAGGAAGAGAAAGCAAGCGGAAAGTTGGGGAAAGAAGAGTAAAGAAGAATGAAGAAGAAAGACATGTAAACAAGCGAAGCGATTCGTAAAGAAAGGGAGTAAGAGGAAATAGAGGAAAGAAGAGGAAAGAAGAGGAAAAAAGAGGAAAGAGGATGATGATGATCAGTGCATCAGAAGACAGAAAGAAGAGGAGAGCGGGGTTCATGTGGTCCTTTTGAATTGATCACTTGACTTGAGCACCAATCACTTGAGTGTCATTGAGTTTGTACTGATTGCTCTTATTTTGTGCTTGGTCGATGGATGCACTGTCAATAAACTAGCCAACTCCATCAAAAAGACTGAAGAAGGAATTTAATCAGACTGAATATAGCCTACGTCGTCCCTACGATAAGGAGAATAAGAGAAAGCAAGCGCAGAAGAGTAAATACGTGGGAGAAGAAGAAGAAACAGTAGGGGCAATATAGAAGGAAGAGTATGAAGATAGAAGAGTATGAAGATAGAAGGAAGAGTATATGAAGATAGAAGAGTATGAAGATGAAATTGCTTCGATTATATTTTATCCTGCGTCTTAATGACGTGGCACGAAGCATCATCAGCATAGAGCTAAAAATAAAATAGACGCGCGATGCCTTTGGGCAAATATAATAAGCGACTTCGACCTCGTTGCTTTGCTGACAGCGTAGAGAGTACTAGAGACGGTCTGCCGCAGGTCTTTATAAATATATACGACCTGAGAGAAAGAGGGAAAGGGGAAAGAGACAGAGAAACAGACAGACAGACTGAGACAGACAGACAGACAGACAGAGAGTGGGATCTGGACCTTTGCTTTTCCAACCGGTATATAGAGCGCAGTACGCGTGCATTATTGATTTGGACGAAGCACAGCAACAATGAACCGCTTATCTTCTTCGCCCAGTGTACCACAGTCCTCTTTGCAGCAAAAGCAGGCGTCCATGCCTCCAACACACACACACACACACACACACACACACACACACGCACACACACGCACGCACACCTACACACGCACACACACACACACGCATGCACGCACGCACGCACGCGCACACACACGCACGAACGCCCACAATATATATATATATAATAATATATAATTGATAGATATATAGCAAATACCGAGGTGAGTGCATGTTACGTATTAAGATGTGTTTGTGTGTGTGTGTGTGTGTGTTTGTGTGTGTGTGCGTGTGTGTGTGTGTGTTTGTGTGTGTATGTATGTGTGTGTTTGTGTGTGTGTGTGTGTGTGTGTTTGTGTGTGTGTGTGTGTGTGTTTGTGTGTGTGTGCGTGTGTGTGTGTGTGTGCGTGTGTGTGTGTGTGTGTGTGTGTGTGTGTGTGTGTGTTGCTTTTGGCAGGACGTTTTGCTTTATAATAGGATGAGAATCGAAATACCATGCATCTTCTCGACGAAGAATCCTGAAGAAAACGGTTTCCATGCCAACCGATTATTCGAGTCACGGCTTTCGCAGCAGCAGCAATAACGTTGCTAATAGCAACCGGAAGCAGTCAACTGCTGCCGCCGCTGATGCAACGTGGCGTATAATGGTATAGCGCCTTTTTATGGGCTAATGAGCAGTGGCTGTTTATCTAGCAATCTTACTATTATAAGCAGAAATCGTTAGACACGCAACCAGTCGCATGCCTAACGATGATTTCCATGAACAGCAACAGCAACAACAACATTCATTGGTCATAAGGTAACAATCATCGTTAAAAAGATCTGTACAAAGTTGGACGACGACGACGACGACGATGATGATGACGATGACGACGACGATG
>OX243812.1:36898997-36911497 GCA_945859605.1 Lumbricus rubellus
CACACCCACACTTCAACTTTTTCTCTCTCTTCCCGTGTTCTCATGTCCTCCAGCGTTTTTGCCTCTCTTTAAGTCGAACTGATGCTGAGGCTTATCTTAGTACGTTCTGCTCATATGATACATGCACATGTATATTGCATTGCAAGTCCATCAGGTACATTCGTGCATGCATGCACACATTTACGCATGCATGAATGCATGCATGCATGCATGCATGCATACATGCATACATAGACACATACATATATGCAATTATACATACATACATACATACATACATGCATACATACATACATACATACATACATACATACATACATACATACATACATACATACATACATACATACATACATACATACATACATACATACATACATACATACATACATACATACATACATACATACATACATACATACATACATACATACATACATACATACATACATACATACATACATACATACATACATACATGCATGCATGCATGCATACATACATACATACATACATACATACATACATACATACATACATACATACATACATACATACATACATACATACATACATAGTATACATACATACAATACATACAACACATATATGCATATATACACAGTTTTATTCTGCATGCTTATCCATATATACAAACATTATCATGCGATTCATGCATACATACATACATAGGCCTACATATTATATCCATGTTTCTATACACTTATACCTATATAACTATGTTAAATACAGGGTGGTCCAGCATAAATGAACCAACTTTGAATGCATATAACTCCGCCAATTTTTCAAATTTATTTATACTTTATACGTAAAATTAAAGATATTTCACTCTAGTATTCGCTCTGAAAAATTAGAGCTTGTGCTAATTTAGGTTTAAATTATATGCTCGGAACAGCGCTAGCTACCATATTTTGTGTCATTTGTGACGCAATCGGGCGCCGTTGAAAGACGATGATAGCGTTTTGATTTTAATTTTACGAACCGATAATGGATTTAATTCAGTTGAAATGATTAACGAATTTTCTAACAGAGGATGGAATAAACAATACCTTGAGTTATCTGCTACGGAAAATTGATAAAACAGGACTTTCTACTCACAAACCATAGGAATCGGTGCGCACGGCGTTCACATCCACTAACATTGCCCGTGTGTTTGAGTAAATTTGCAGTCAAGACAATGACCAGGGCAGGCCCTACATGCAAATCTCTCAGGGAAATTCAGTGCAAAACAGGCAGTCTTAGAAGCACTGCATAACGTATTGGAGAAGATTACATAGCCCTAAAGTTAAGGTAATTTGTCGACGAGAAGTCGAACGAGCTCTCCAACTCTTACGCAAAGAAACGGCTGGCAGTGTACAAGCGTCTGATGCAGTGCATGGCAGTGCACGGCTGTTTGCAAAATTGAAAGGACGTGGTTTTGCGATGAGAAGATATTCATGGTAGGGACCTTACAAATATCCAAAATGATCGTGTCTTTGCGCGTTTTAGCGAAAAATGATAGAATTTCCCGGGGAAACGGCGTCATTTTGCGACAGTACTGACACAAAATGGTAGCTAGCGCTGTTTAAAGTATATAATTAAAACCTAAACTATTATAAGTTCGACTTTTTTAGAGCTAATACTAGAGTGAAATACCTTTAATTTGATGCATTAAGTATAAATAAATTTTAAAAATTGGCGAAGTTATACGCGTGCAAAGTTGGTTCATTTATGTTGGACCACCCTGTATTAAACGCATACATGCCTAATGCCTATGCATGCGTACATACATGTACAATTGTACATCAATTGGTTTCATACATTGTAGCGGTATGGTATGGTCTGTTATGATTACGCTGGACAATGATGTAGAGAGAATGGATAGATTCAAAATCCATCCAGCTATAATATAGCAAAGCACGTAGGACTAAACAGAAAATATAATTTTTATTCTCATGACGATTTATTTCTGCTTATCTTACTCCGTGCGGATTAACCAAAAGATTGCGCCTGCATTTTTTCTGCAAGGAAAGTTACTGTGTCCAAATGATATTTATGCTGAAGGAAACCTCTGGGAATCGTTGGCTCTGTATAATAGGCTACGGTTTTCGATAAACACAAAACATGGGTGGCTTTCGTATTGATTAAAACCCAATAGACGAAGATATTTTCTGTATACACTACAAGTCGAAGTTCTGCTAATAAACTATACTTGAGTATAACGAGCACAAGTGGAAACTGCAGCTTCAAATGGGCCGCCGTCTCCTTTGACATTTTCACCTTCACGCAATTGTGCAAATGAAATATGTAGGCCTAAGTATGCCCTATACGCGTTGGTTCCGTCAAGGGCCAATAGAAAAGCAGAACTACACGTAGCTTTGTTAAATTACTCACTGCATCCTTCAGACTACTGCAGAATGGATAATATAATTATTCACAGCCGATATGCTATTTGACTATTATGAGGTCGGCAGATTCGAGGTTGTTGTCGTTGTGCATGGAGTAGCACCTCAAGTAGGCTACCGTGCAATATTCATCATATAGGCCTACTTCCTTGTATTTTAGGCTACTGCTGCTTCTATAGCCTACTAAAATGATCAGTAAATTGCCAGCAAGTGCAAGTCAAGATGGTACACGGTCGTTGTTCTCATTAGCAGCCAGCGTAGCAATCAAATGCAGCCAGTCTGAGGCGGACCTAATAACATCATGAGGTCGTAAATCTGTGTCTTTATTACAGGAAACACACCAATTAGCCAGCACTCAGTTTCTGATCGCAATCTGCTTTTCGAAGAAAACCAGCAGTTGCGTCTTATAATTAGGCCTACCGTCTACGCCCTATAGACGTAAACTCAATTATTGAGAATAAACTCATATTACAGCACTGCAGCAGTGCGGATGTAGGCTATTCTGATCGAGTGCATCACGTCACGACAGGCCTACACGTTCAATACGTCGCACACATGTAGGCCTATGTAATGGACATGACATACGACGGTTTATTTATTTTATTCATCTTCCCATTTCCATAGCGACCCTTCTAGCTCCCTACGCAGAGGTGCTCCAGACTACAGCGCGGACACTGCATCGGAGTTTCACGCCGAAGCGTCCGAGCAATTGCAAGTAAAGGACTTGCTCAAGGTTTCAACGCGGCGGTTTGAGGTGGATTCAAACCTGGAACCCTCCTAAGAGCTATCAATGCATTCAAAAGTGTGAATTCAAGGGATCAACGGATCCCCATAGGTCTCTGAGCGCCACTGAGAAGGGGTCTTCACACTGCAGGTATCTGAGCGAGCAGCTAGCGAAGTGACGCAACTTCGTCCACGTGGAACCGAGCGAAGCACCCTTCCATGCGTGTATACCACCACCAGGCATGCAAAGTCCTGCATCGTATACACACAGGAGCGACACCAAGTGCAGCTGAGTGAACGGACGGACGGACGGACATTGATCGCTCTGGTGGTGACTGGTGAGCTGTCAACACTCCACGTACGATCGACGCTCAATTAAATAAGCATCGCGTGTGAAGCAACGATCGACTGACCATCGTGTTGCCATCGCCCCCTTCTCACCATTGTACGTGAAAATTAAAATCATTGAGAGTGAGAAAAGAACTGCCGTCAGTCGATTCGGTTTGCAATGTTTTCCATGTCTACACGCTCAGCCATCATTGATCCCGCAGCAGCAATGTTTTGCACAAAAGCCGCAATCTTTAAGGACTCCACGGCCAATACCTATGCAAAGATGCCTACATGGATATCAACTTATGCTGCACAAAAAAGCAACGCGTGCAAACTGTGCATCACGGACGTAACCTATATACCCACGATTGATGCTGTATTTGAGATCTGCCAAGTACATCAATATTTGTCGCAATTAATTTGTTCCGGGCAAAGATATCTTATAGACTTCGGCCTGTGTGTACCTTTACAGGACTTCCGCATTGAAATATGGGTGCTATAGAATAGATAAGGACTAGGCCTAGACCCTATAGGCCCTATAATTATTAACGTGCCGCGTGGGCTGCAGCGCCTCAAATCGAACGGCAAACTACTGAAAATGAACAGTTGCTATTGTCTGTTTTCCATGTGTTGTGTACTGTGTACCCTATGAGTTGATGATACACGTGAATGAAAGAGCAGAAATTTTCCTACAACGACCGGAATTTAGACCCTAAGTATTTTTTGATGAATTTCAGCAATTTCAAGTCATCTAGGACTCGGCTTCTATATCTCGATAAATATAAACAGAAAATTAACACACACACACACACACACACACACACACACACACACACACACGCTATACTGATGACTTGTGATGCCTCTTATACATGTAGCATATTATTATATGAATCCGGCCTATACGGAGTTTCAATGCTATAGGGCTATAGTCGAGCATGATTATATTGCTGTTAATGCACCCATAGTTACATACATATCTACATACATACATAGTTACACACACATATATGCATACATACATACATACATACATACATACATACATACATACATACATACATACATACATACATACATACATACATACATACATACATACATACATACATACATACATACATACATACATACATACATACATACATACATACATACATACATACATACATACATACATACATACATACATACAAAGGCTTACATACATGATGTGGCCAGTATGTCTCATGGCAGTATGTGATATATGTAAAATGAACTAACGTCGAATATATTTATAGCAGTGTTTCTGAAAGAATAATAAACAGAGCGCTCATTATTTTGCATAAGTGACTGACTTACGGATTAACAGCATTACTTCGATAAAGCTGCATTTCAAGGATGCATAATGCCAAAAGCATAAATGCCTATATAAGTATGTATGCATGTATGTATGTATGTATGTATGTATGTATGTATGTATGTATGTATGTATGTATGTATGTATGTATGTATGTATGTATGTATGTATGTATGTATGTATGTATGTATGTATGTATGTATGTATGTATGTGTGTGTGTGTGTGTGTGTATATGTATGTATGTATGTATGTATGTATGTATGTATGTATGTATGTATGTATGTATGTATGTATGTATGTATGTATGTATGTATGTATGTACGTACGTACGTATGTATGTATGCATGTATGCATAAACAGTTCATGCACAAGTAGGCGTATACAACGGCTGACAGTGGGTGATAGAAGACTCTCCCATGCCTCGGGTGTTATGGTCCAGTGTTAAGAGGCCTGATTACTTTCACTCTCATCCAACAAATCCAAATGAAGTAAAAGAGATTCTGCACGGATGGAATGAATTGCCGTTTGTCGGTCGGCACTTCAACCCTTATAGGATCCCTCTGGTGCATGCCTAAAATAGCTACGCTATCGATGCCTTCTCTTGCTGATATTCTGCCGGGAGAACATGACCTAGAATACATGCTGACACACAGTATGAGAATTGTGGAAAAATAACTGGGGGGGTTGGCCTATGATAAACTTGAAATTGGGGTATGAAAAACATACTTTAACATGGGGCTCTAAAAATGACTGGGGGGGTTGAACCCCCCAACCCCCCGGCAATTCTCACCCTGCTGACACATAGAAAGCAATCCAGATTCCGTTGAACAGCAAACATTCTAATCTAGCCCATATATGATGAGTCATAGAGTATGTGTAATATTGTATATATATACATAGGCTATTATATGTATATAATATAAATATAGGCTATATACGAAAGGAAACTGTGATGGCCTTATGGTCAGACGGCGCCTCTGCAAAAGTCCAATCGACGTATGGTAAACGACGTTCTGTCAAAAGATAAATGAGGCATTTCTCTTTCAGTCATGAAACTGACAACAGTGTATTAGCCTCACTTTAAAATGCTCCAAGAGCTGCAGGGGAGGGACACTCTGACATCGTCTGGCGCTCAGCTTAAACTGGAACGAGGAAAATTTAATCCATGGACGCCAGTCGATGTCGGTGTCGTTTAGCTCCCACAACACCTGAAATCGGAGAATAACACCCCCTCCACTCTGCTAGACTAATTATACAAGAGATTCTGAAGTCACTTAATTACAATTGCAATTAATATGCGCTTACTGAGCCTTACTCCCCCTCCAACTTCTGGCAACCGTGTGTGTATCGTTCTCTCAACAGTTACTCCCTCAGTAGGCTATTAATTAGGCTTATACGGACATCTTTTCAAGTAATAGGCCTAAAAAGAATGATATTTTCTTTATTGAAGAGTCCGGTTTCAGCGTACAGTCATGCAGATGAGATAATCACAGGAACGCAGATGACAGCTAAAAGACACAAATCTTAATTACCGTACTAGCACAGCCTGCAATACCCGCGCTAATAGCTGCCTACAAAGCACGTTCGCTGTATTGTGTATACCGAGCGCGATGTTGGTACATGTATATAGGCCTACCTTTCAGTCTCATGCCAGCGTGTTATATAAATAATGCGCTACTGGTAGGCCTACTGGGCCCTCTGAGATTTACTTGGCATTTGTCAGAGTTTCGAATTGCTGTTCCTTAGATTGCTATTCAAGTCTACTGGCCTATTATAGTACTGTTCAGCTTTTTGCAAGAAAAGATGACGATTAGTTCCACTTAATTCGTCAACAGCAAACTTACACGGACATTCACTTTTCTTTAATATTTTCCAAAGACAACTTAGGCTAATTAGGCTACACGCGCCTAAACGAAGATGTGAGTGAGCAACATTCTTCAGTGAGTTACATGTAAGAAATACAAACTGGTCTCTAGGCCTGTGTCGGGCGTTACGGTAATCTATATAAATAAAAATGAAACTTTCCAACAGTTTGCAATGAGTGTTCTCGAAAACTGACGCAGCGATTGTTTTGAAAATTTTGCAACACCTTCCATTTCAATAGAAGTGTGTTGTATTATGCTTTTTTTCGAAACAACGCAATCTTTTCCACAAAAAGAGAACTTTGAAATCCGTTCGTCCGCCATTTGCAAATTATACACTTCCCAACGTCCATGAGGGTTGCCAGATTTCGGAAACGTTTTTGTCGTGACATTACGTTGTAAAGTCGCCCAAAAGTCGCGATAGCGCATATGTCACTGTCGGGGAGGAAAGAAGGAAGAGGGAGCGGGAGGGTAAGAGGAGGGGGAGTGGGAGTGGGAGGGGGAGGAGGGGGGAGGGGGAGGGAGAAAGGGGGAAGGGGAGGGGAAGGGGAGGGAGAGGGGAGAGGGAGAAGGAGGGGAAAGGGAGGGGGAGGGGGAGGGGAAAGTGGGAAGGGGGAGGGGGATGGGAGGGGAGACAGACGGGGAGGGGGACGGTGAGGGGAAGGGAGACGGGGGAGGGGAAGGGGACGGGGAGGGGACGGGGGAGGAGGGGGAGGAGGCAGATGACGGTCTTTTCTGCCACAGCAACGCGTGGCCGGGTACAGCTAGTATATTATATTTATCTGAGCACGAAAACAAATGAATGGTGTTCTCTGCAGACATTCACTATGAATTTACTTTACCCTATATCCAACCTCATTGCTATGTCACGTCACTAGTCTTGCTGGTTAAAGCAAGAAGCTTATGGGGTCTACTTTATAAACTTTTGAGTGACCTCTTCGACCTACTGTTCGATGTGCCTTAGAACATAATATACGCATATGGTATAAGTTTGATAAACTGCTATCACTTGACGTATAAACAAACAGACAGGCTTCCGTGTAATGATACCGTTTGCACAGATGAGTTCGAGGCAAATGGCAGTTTATGCGAAAAGAGAAGGCTGCATCCATGTCTAAGATATCAAAGGTAACAAAATAGCATTGGAATAGAAAGATACATGTATATAGACTGTTTATTGTGACGGTCTATATCGTCATCGCTCCAAAACTTCACGCATACGGAAGGCCTACTGGGTTTTGCGTTTTATGTAAGGGAGTAGGCTAACAGTTACTGTGCTAGGGCAGCTGTTATTTGCTAGTCGTTTAACGGTTTAGAGCCTAGATAAGAAAGTGCAAATTCTGTCTGTGATGAACATGGCGACAAAATTAATAGTTATGCGTTAAAACCTGAACTATAATAGGCTAGGCCTATTTGTCGTCTGTTTAGATTTTAGAATGCAATGGACCAATGGTGCCAGCCGTTTACGTACAGTTCTGACTGAGAAATAGGCATCGCGAAAGCATTTTGTTTTCCATCTATTATACGGTCTCGAAGGCAGTCTGTCAGAAACCGATTGGAAGACCCATGCAGCGCGATGTGCATACATCGAGTCGAAAGGGAATTTGTCGGTTAACAACGTCTCGTCAAGCGTAGGCTACACATGGTGCAACGCCTCCACCACCACCACCACCACCACCACCACCACCACCACCACCACCACCACCACCACCACCACCACCTGCTTCGGCTCCTGCAAGTCGCTGCTATTATTCCGCCGCAGTGACGCGTTAGAGATGCTACAGCGCTGAGTTATCGTACTCTAGGCGGAATTAATAACCCAGGATCTGCGAGTAGCAAAGGGTCGAGGGAACTTGAGGCGGATGTTTGGGGTGGGGGCAGGAATGGCCGAGAGTCTGCGAGAGTTGGTAGATCGCCAATGGCGCTGTGCTGGACAGGGCGCTGGTAAATAATATGTCTGGACAGCGAAAGATACATTAAGGCGTTTGGTCAATATATTGAAGTTGCACTGACGATGAAGAGACATAAATAAGAAATTGGCGAAGTGGGGATAGGGAGAAAAGCAAGACGGCAATAAATAAGAAGGAAGTGTGTAAAAAAATAACGTCCAGTATGGGAAGACAAAGTGGTTGTTATAGTAACAGCGGCATTAGCATCAACAGCAGCAGCATCAGTAATAGTAGCCTACTAGGCGCAAAGTCTTCCTTGAATAAGATGGAGAATGCTGCAATCCTGACTGATTTCAATGCTATGTAATTCGAACGATGGACGGTTTTCCAGTGAATTTGGAAGCTTGGCGTGACTTTTAAAGCGCCGCCACAAAATCGTGATTACTGGGACTGGATACCCAAGAGCACACTGTTTTTGAGGAGCAGGTCAGAAATTTTGTGGCCGCGCAATTTAGTAGTAGGCCTAGTAGTAGTAGTAGCAACAGCAGCAGCAGCAGCAGCAGTAGCAGCAGCAGTATAGTAGCAGCGGCAGTGGAGGCAGCAGTATATAATAGTAGCTGGAGAGCAACAGGAGGAGAAAATTTGAAAGGATCAGAAATGGATGAAGGAGGAGAAAGAATAAGATGATGAGGGCGAGGTGAACGTAGTAGAGAGAATAGGTCTCGGGAAACAGAAGGATAGTGCTCTGGAATAAGGAATCAACAGAATTTTCAGACAGTTTGGATGGGAAACAATGAAGGACGATGGCTTAAGAAAAGTTATGATGCGGCAAAAAACCCAAAAATAACACAAAATGAGAATAGAAAAATACAAGCTGTTGATATGCATAGCAGGACACTAACTATAGCATAGGCGTACGGGAGATTTCAGCAGTGGGGGCAAAGATCGAACTTCTGCCCGAAAAATATATCCGTGAAAAAAGTTGAGGACCTTTTTTTAGTCGTTCGGGTCTGTGTTTGCCCGAAAAAACAGACTTTCCCGAAAGTTGGGGGCATTTGCCCCTCTGAACCCCCGCCTGATACGCCTATGCTAACTAGGAATAATAGGAACCTATAAGAATAAGATTCACAAGTCAGGAGATGATAGAGCATCAACGTGGGACAGAGGGTGGATGGAAGGAACAGAGACTGTCAGAGAAGACGGCTGAGAAGAAAGAACAGAGAAGAAGGAACAGAGAAGAAGGACTGAGGAGAAGAAGAAAGCGACCAGAAATTTCTGAACAAGATTCAGATGCTGTTTATACGATGTAGGCCTAACGGATGGAGGCAAATGGAAAAGGAAAGGTTGATGATCATCTTCATGTAAATTGATGAGTATATTGTATGTAATAGACGAACATGGAAAGTATCTTAAATGCAAATGTAAAAACCAAAAAATGAGGATTGTAGGCCTATACGCTTAGGGAAATCTAAGACAAGGAAGCACATGAGAAGAAAGAAAAGATTTCTGAAGTATGAGTATTAGAAGAGGCGTGAAGTAACGGATGATGGACAAAAAAATTATACGATAAAAGGCAGTGATAGGAGGGAGCTAATAACTATAATCGTGGATGATTGTTGCGATCATAAGACGGTGAGGCACGGAAAACTTATATGAGAACGAGACAAAGGGACGCGAGTGGATGAAGAGGAGAGATAATAATTGTTGTGCGAGGCAGATGTGACGAGGAGGAGTTGGAGAAGATATACAGACGGTGGAAGATGATACTAGAAAGGGATAGAGATACATAGAGAAAGCTAATTAGATGTATCATGGAGGGGAGAAGGGGTTCTCTATATCCTTTGAGGTTTGGAGTAGCTTTGTTTCAACCGGACTAAATCAACAACATGCAAAGGGAGCAAGACGCGAATCGTTCGGTGTCTGCAGCAGCAGAATCCACTTGCATTGATAAGATTGTTGTTGATGGATGCAGACCAGCACCGCTTGCCCCAACTCCATCATCATCATCATCATCATCATCATCATCATCATCATCATCATCATCATCATCATCATCATCATCATCATCATCATCATCATCATCATCATCACACGTTGCACTATAGACCTAAGCACATAATATGGACCAGCAGCAGCAGCAGCAGCAGCAGCAGCAGTGGCAGATACAGAGCGGCCAGCATTGGGTCTAAGGCGGCAAGCATTTAATCTAGTCTGACAGGCCAGAGACGGTCCTCGCAAGCATCATAGGATCATACCTATTGACAAAAGCGCCGTCGCCACAAGCACACTTGCAGAGATAGAAACAAACGCACTTGTAGAAAGAAAGATATAGAGATATACAACCCAACAAGGTCCCAACATACATGTACATGTAGGGGGACAGTTACTGTAGACCTACGCACGTGTAAAAGCAAACAGATTGCAGGAGATAATAATTATCTTGTGTCGTAATATGTTCGGTTAATTATAATAGGCCTAAGCGATATACCAATTCTGTCCTTTTGAAATTTGGAAAGGCACGTCACCTGTTGCTGGTCAACGACGTCACCTGAGCTAACATTGGCGCCATCGCCATCACCACCATCACCACATCACCACATCACCACATCACCGCCATCACCACATCAACACCATCACCACATCACCACCATAGCGACGACTGCTGCTGCTGCTGCTGCTGCTGCTATCAGTGGTACTGCTGCTGCTGCTGATGGTGATGGTGATGATGGTGACTCATCAAGACGACGATGTATATGATCTTCGCCAGCATCTGGAGTCCAGCGGTCGCTTTCATCGAACTCACAGCTCACTGCCACCATCACCATCACCACCGCCAGCTGCAGCAGCAACAGCCACCGTCTACAGCAGCCTCAGCAGCAGCAGCAGCAGCAGCAGCAGAAGCAGCAGCAGCGGAAGCAGCGGATGCAAATGTGAGCGGTGCTTTAGTCTGAATATATATTTTCCGATTCCGTTGGATGCCGACAATCTGGTTAGACGCAGACGTCGCTCCCGTTCCCTGCTCTGCTCCTGCTCTGTTCTGTTCTGCTCAATGTTTGCGCAGAACTGTTGTTTCACCGACTGCCTCTGTTTACACGGAAAGTAGGCTAGAGAATCAGAAACAGAGTTAAGCGAAGTAGGTCTAACATTGCAGTCCTGCAGCGATATCGGCCCTAATATTATTATGTGCGTGTAGTAAAAGCACTTGCAGAATAATACAGTAAATAAAGAAAATAAAACGCTGCAATATCTGTTGAACACATTTGACGAACATCAGTTTGATGGACAGCGCATTGACAGACTTCTATTAATATGATGGGTGTATAATATGCCTATGTCTCCTCGGATTATCGGGTTTGACATCAAAAGGAGCATTTCATGTCGGTCAGTCTAGAACTTCCTCAGTTCAAGGTTTTAATACGGTGAGTTATATCAATCTCTATAGTTTTTTTGTGTGGATTAAACGAACCGACAGCATTGGACACTAATAAATAATATAATTTATCTGCGGAAATTGTAAGTGTAGACCTCACTTCCTATGTTTGCACCTCTTCGTTTTAACAACTCAGAATAATTCGTGTCGTAGTCTTGTTCTGACGTCTTTATGAATTGTAATCGTAATCGTAATCTCCAAACTTCTAAAGTGCTATTCGAAAGCCAAGCGCGGGGCGCCAGATTATTCACGAGCGCTGCGTTGATTCAAAAGAGTTGTTGGTAGTATATTCAAAAGAGTTGTTGGTAGTAGTCCAAAGGTGGTCCGGGTCGAGTTGTTGAGGAGGCAGTCGGACAGACACAAAGCAACAGATACACATAGAGACAGACAGAGACACGAACAGATTCGTTGAACTACGAGTCATCAGGGTCAGCGATCGTTGGGTCCTGCCACCCGTGGAGATCTGCAGGCGCCGCGCAGCCACATTTTAACTAAGACAGACTGTGTCCTATAAATTATTG
>OX243812.1:36913997-36938997 GCA_945859605.1 Lumbricus rubellus
ATGACAGACAGAATTGAAACACTGTTCAAATCAGTCAACTGCTCAAAATCCGTTAATTTTTTTCATTTGAGCCACCTTTAATTAAAATGCCTATAGGCCTAAATGTGAAATTAGACAACCGTTTTCTGACTATCAAAATTAATTAATTATTCAGCCAATTGTATAGGCAGGCCAGTTTATTTACATTGGTCGGTTCAAAGGATGCTCTTACAAATTAACAATAGTAGGTCTACTATTGAACCTCATTATTTAGTCACAATTTTTCACAAGAGGTTGCGGTTCTTGCAAAACCACGTCTCAGTTGTCCTTCTGTAAACATTTATAATTTGAGACCTGAAATCCATTGGTCTTTCCATCTCATGGAGTTCAACCAATGTAGTCGAACGTCTGACGGGGTAAAGAATTGCTACGATAATACTTAAATTCTTTTTTGGAATATTTGCCAAAGAAATTGAAAGAATGTATCACTAGGTTTAAGTATGAGCCGTCCGTTTAAAACTAGTTTTTCTGCTGCTGATTCCATTTTAATCAGATCTAATTAACGCGTACGATTAATGCGTTAAAATTTTTAATCGCAAATTTTTTTAACGCGTTAATCGCACGCGTTAACGCGATTAAATCAACAGCCCTAATAAATTTATAACGCGCGCAAGGTCACACCGAAATGTGAATATGAGGCGCGGAGGAAGAAGAGGAAGAGGAGGAGGAGGAGAAGAAGAAGAAGGAATAGGAGGAGGAGGAGGAGGAGGAGGAGGATTTCCCATGATTTCCATCTCATCTCAAATAACTGTTGTCAAATGAACTTGGTAGTGCTTCACAACTTGTGTTCAATGTGCCCACCATGATTATAAAAGTTCCGTAAATGGGTTTGTGTCTATAATCGCTCGCTATGGTGATTTTAATCTAAAACCAAGGACTTCAGCTTTAACGACCATGTTCTGAATTCACCTAATACAACTCTGCACCCTGGCTCATGCTCCATCCTATACCCATATGAGCTATTTACCCTTGTCTCCGTTTCTCTGGGCCGCCGTTCCCTGCGCCCAGCTGCCCGTGGTGAGGGGTGACTATCTTGTCCATTTTCCCCATGATTTCCATTTTTCTGAAGATGCTTGACGTGCGCATGCACTTCCCATACATGTCGTCCATACAATCCGTTTCTTCTACCGCATTTATAGTTAATTAACTGTTGCTGCTGCTCTTCAACGTGTCACCAGCAGCAGACGACCCAGTGGACAAGCAGCGGCTGCTGCTGCACTGTGTCTACGTCTGGTGCAGTAACACGTGGATGCAGATTTACGACCAGAGTGTTGACAGGCTCTAACTACGACTGCCAATGCAGTAACGGCCAATATGTAACACTGTAAGCTCACGGACGAACGGACCCTAGATAAAAGAACGCCTGGTAATTATACAGCAGCCCTTGTGCAGCTTCAACCTATAAGCAGATTGATAAATGCCCAGACGTTGCATCGTCTTTCACCGTATAGTCTTGTTTAGCTCATAAAGCATGGATAAACAAGATCTGGACTTGCACATGGTAATTATGGTGTTGGCTGACCTTTAGAAGCTTCGACCTAGTGCTCTGTTTCTTCCGTGGACCAGCAGCTGGGAAACGTGTTGCATCCTTCTAAACATGTCGTTAATCATCGTTCAATGTTTGTGGGACGTTGTATAGTATGCGTTGTTCGTGTTCTAGAATGTACATTAGACCATAATTATAGATAATTATCGCTGAAAAACAGGAGAATCGCTGCAGAGTCGAATGCACGAAGGATATTATAGTTAATTGGGCTTTGGTGGGACTATGCCGATAGACAAAAATGTTCTTTAAGCATAAATTGTGCTTGTGATAACGATAATGATGAAGATGATGATGATGATGATGATGATGATGATGATGATGATGACGACGACGACGACGATGTAGTAGGTATGTTCGTCGCCTTGCAGCGTCCGCGCTGAAATCGGGAGTACTTCGGATTAGAATCTTGAAGGGGCATGATAGCAAGTGCACATACAAACATACATGCAAATGTAAGCTTACGAGTCGATGATGATACCACCATTCTTCTTGTATGCGGATTGGAATGCAGAAAATGAGAAAGCAAGATAAGAACATGATTCTTAGAGCGGAAATGAGTCATATCTGCGGAAAGTTTCGGAAATTTCAAACTGCAGAAAGCAAGAAATAACGTCATATATATCTAGGACAATCGTTATAGGCATAAAAACAAGTAAACAACTGAGCTAGAAAACAAATTGTTAACCGAAAACTCCACACAATGCAGGGCACAATATAGGCCTACATAAAATTATCGAAGGAAAGAGAAACAAAGGTAGAGGCAGAGTAACGTACACTTGACAAGACGATACATGGGGACATAATAGCTCTTTGACGAAAACTGCAAGAGTCCTGCATGAGATTTAACAAAATCACTTAGGACAAGGAAGACCATTTATTTGCAGCCATCTTCGCCAAATGACTTGAGTCAGGAACTGATGATGATGATGATGATGATGATGATGTTGGTGATGATGATGATGACGATCGGATGCTGATACTGATAATGTTGATGATCTTGATGCTGATGCTGCTGCTGATGATGATGATGATGACGATGATAATTTTGATGATGACAAAGATTAAACTTATTATGCTGATGATCTTGATTATGTTGCTGCTGCTGTTGTTGTTGTCGTTTTGATGATGATGATGATGATGATGATGATGATGATGATGATGATGATGATGATGATGATGATGATGATGATGATAGTAGAACAGGAATAAGGCATTTGACTCATTTGACCAGTATAGCCTTGACTTTCGTCCAATCTGACCAGTATAGCCTTGACCTTCGCCCATTTGACCAGTATAGCCTTGACTTTCGTCCATTTGACCAATACCAGCCTAAAAAAACTGAGTGCCCGCGCAGTTTGACCAATATAGCCTTACTTTTCATATTCGGTGTCTGGCGTAAAAAATTTTCTCTTGTGTATAGAAAATAACTGAAAAAATGGAATATACGGCTCGACCTAAAGACAAGAGATCCCAATATAAAATGGACTACTCATCGTATAATCTGAAAGAATTACGACAAATTCCTAAACAGAGAGGACAAAGAGGATACTCGAGTTTGCGAAAAGCGGAACTCATAGCGTTCATATCGCAGGGAGATCGACTAGGCGCTCGGGCTCAGGTCAACAAAACACCAGCGCATACTCCCGCCACTGTGCGAGAATTGCGAGAAATTGCAAAAAAGAGAGGTGTGCGAGGATACTCGAGATTAGCAAAAGCGGAACTTACGGCATTCTTGACTACTACTTGGAAATTTTTGCATCCGGGGAAAAATAAAATAGTTTTTTCGGATTGGCTGACTAGCGAGATTAGTCAGTTACCTCCGCAAATAAAACCGCCCATTCATAGATTCAAACTTCGAGAGACTGCGGCGGCTATCAAAGGGTTTACAAAAAGATACACGATCGATGGCAACAGCAGGATCGATGTTGCAACTTTTCTCAAGGCTGTAAGACCGCAGGTAGTTAGGCTGCTAGCGAAAAATCGGGGGGTAAAAGTTCAACTCGATCTCATGTGCGAAATGGAGAAAGTAGATATGAAAACCGGCGAAGTAGTAACGGCTGAGCCTAATTTCAAATCAAAGAGTGATATTATTTTAGAAGCAACCGATGTGAGGGAAATATATACCAACGCAGCGGATAAAATTAAGGAGAGCATGGCAAGTTTTCAGATGCGGGGGAGTAATTGGAGATTCAAAACCGTTTTGAAGTTGGACATCGATACGGTGGTATATAAACCGCTGAAAGGTAGTTCCTACATTCCGCTCCCAGATTATTTAGCGAATAAAAAGGCTATTATTAATATGAAGAACGAAGACGATGAATGCTTCAAGTGGTGCGTAACGAGAGCTGTAAACCCAGTTGACAGAAATACAGAAAGAATTACGAAAGAATTAATTAGACAGTCTGAGGAACTCAATTGGTCTGGTATCGAATTCCCAGTAGCAGCGGATGCTAATGTGCTGAGTAAGTTTGAGCGAAATAATAATATTAGTGTTAATGTTTTTGGTTACGAGAAAGAAGTGAATATATTCCCACTATATATATCAAAGCATGAGAATGATAGGTGTGTGGATCTATTACTCATTTCTGATGGAGAAAAGAAGCATTATTGCTGGATCAAGAATTTTAACAGATTGCTGGCACTACGAACAGAAAAATCCCATAATTCAATGCACTATTGCAGAAGATGTTTAATCGGTTTTAGAAAAGTCGAATCGCTTCACAAACATACTGAGTACTGTTCGCAGCAGGACGCCCAACGAATAGAACTTCCAGAACCTGGGACTATGCTAAGTTTTACACATCATTATAGAAAGATGCGTGTACCGTTTTTGTATTTTGCCGACTTTGAATCGTTCATCAAACCTATCGGTACATGTCAACCCGTTCCTAGCACGTCTTACACCAACAAGTACCAAAAACATACGCCCAGCTCGTTTTGTTATCATTTGAAATGCTTCGACGATGAAGTTTATTCCCAAGAGCCGGTGCGTTTTACAGCTGAAAACGAAGACGATGATGTTGCTCAGTTATTCATAGACTCTATCGAAGAAAATGTAAAACGAATATACAACGAGTTCAAATTCCCCAAGAAGATGATATTCGGCAAGAAAGAGCAGGTGCTCTTCGACTCGGCTACTGTTTGCCATATATGCGAACGAGAATTTATAGGCGAAGAAAAACCGGTACGAGATCACTGTCATTTGACTGGAAAATTTAGAGGTGCCGCTCACAACCTTTGTAATCTGAAATACAAAGTCCCCAAGTTCTTCCCTGTCGTATTTCACAATTTGACAGGTTATGACAGCCATTTATTTATCAAGAAATTACGTGGCGAACACGGCGAGAAAATCAAATGCATTCCCTGCAACGAAGAAAAGTATATCTCATTCAGCAGAGAGGTCGTCGTCGATAAATTTGTAGACAAAGATGGGAAAGAGAGAGAAGTTAAACGCGAATTACGTTTTATCGATAGTTTAAGATTCATGCCTTCGAGTCTCGACGCGTTATCGAAAAATCTTCAGAAAGATCAGTGCAAGAATTTAGGGAAATTTTTTGAAGGTGAGAAGCTGGATCTTTTACTCAGAAAAGGCGTTTACCCGTATGATTACGTCGATGGTGTTGAAAGATTAACCGAAACCGAATTGCCGCCGAAACATGCCTTCTATTCAAAACTAACCGATTCGGGTATTAGTGAAAAAGATTACGAGCATGCGAAAACGGTATGGGACAAATTTGAATGCAAAACATTACGCCAATATCACGACTTGTACAATTTATCGGATGTTCTATTATTAGCGGATGTCTTTGAAAACTTTAGAGACGTCTGTATGAAACACTACAACCTAGATCCTGCGTGGTATTATACTTCGCCTGGACTTGCTTGGGACGCGGCGTTGAAGACGACTGGTGTAGAGTTGGAGTTGTTGAGCGACTACGATATGTTGCTGATGATCAAGCAGGGAATACGAGGAGGCGTCAGCACGATTTCACATCGATACGCGAAGGCGAACAACGAGTACATGGGAGAAGCTTTCAACCCCACCCAGCATTCAGTATTCATTCCATACTTGGACGCGAACAACTTGTACGGATGGGCGATGAGCAAACCGTTACCAACTCATGGGTTTGAATGGATGAACGATGACGAATTGAATGATTGGAGAAACATTACTGAACGAGACGGAGTGGGATGTGTGTTAGAAGTCGACTTAGAATATCCAAAGGAATTACACGACCTGCACAATGATTATCCTCTAGCCCCCGAGAGTGTAAAACCCGCGGGATCAAATGTGGCGAAACTCATTCCAAACTTGAACGACAAAAAGAAGTACGTCGTTCATTACGGAAATTTAAAATTGTACGAACGTCTCGGATTGAAAATCGTAAAAATACATCGAGGAATAAAATTCGTGGAAAGTGCCTGGCTGAAAAAGTATATCGATCTGAATACCAACCTGAGAACGAAAGCTACGAACGATTTTGAGAAAGACTTTTTCAAGCTGATGAACAATAGCGTTTTCGGTAAAACAATGGAAGCTATCGAGAATCGAGTTGACATACGATTGGTGAGTGATGAGAAGGAAGCTATCAAGCTAGTCGCGAAAACTAATTACGACAGACGAACTATTTTCGACGAAAACCTCATCGCTGTTCACATGAAAAAGACCAAGTTGTTTTACAACAAGCCGATATATCTAGGGATGTGTATATTAGATGTCAGTAAGACGCTCATGTATGATTTTCATTATAATTACATCAAGGCCAAGTACGGAGATAGGGCCAAGCTATTATTCACAGATACCGATTCTTTGGCGTATGAAATTAAAACGGAAGACTTCTACAAAGATATTTCCCCCGACGTCCAAAGTATGTTCGATACTTCGGACTATCCGAGCGATCACCCGTCGGGTATAGAATCCGGCGTTAATAAAAAAGTGGTTGGTATGTTCAAAGACGAGGCCGCGGGAAAACAGATTGAAGAATTTGTCGGACTACGATCCAAGTTGTACTCTTACAAGATGGCGGGTGAAGACTACAAGAAATGTAAGGGTGTGAAAAAGAACGTCGTCAAGAAATCAATCACTCACGCAGATTACAAAGACTGCGTGTTTACGAAAAGACAACAGTCGAGAGCGATGAACGTCATTCGATCCTATCGCCATGAAATTTACACCGAAGAAGTAAATAAAATAGCTCTGTCTGCCGACGACGACAAAAGAGTAATAATGGACGACGGGATCCACACCCTAGCCTATGGGCACTACACGCTGAAAACTAAACAAAATAAAGAATAATTTACACTAATATAAAATGGATGCGGTAAAAGTGTGTACCAAATGCAAAATAGAAAAAAGCTTGGGCGAATTTCACAAAGATAAGTTACAGAAGAGCGGGTATTACCCCAGCTGTAAAATTTGTAAAAATGCCAAAGTGAAAGAGCTTGCGCACAAATACGCGAGACAGGAAAATAGGGAGACAAAAGATACAAAAGTTTGCAGTCGGTGTAAGGTAAATCAGAACATATCGGCATACGACAACAATCGATTTCAAAAAGATGGAAAGGCGAATGAATGCAAAAATTGTAGACGTAAATATTATTTCGCCTGCGTAGAAGCTCGAAAGCTCATTAGTTTGTGAAACATCTAGATGAAATATTAAAATGAGCTATACAACTGTGAAAAACATAAATGTCGAAGGTGTTATTCTCGCAAATCATCCGTTGACGAATTTTGAACTACTAGATGCCGCGAAAAAGCTCAATATCCCTAATTTCCGGGGAGTATTTCTCAGAGACGAGCTGCCGAAGAAACCTAGACGGACTGAATGCGGGATATTGAATCTAGACGATTCTAATGGAACCGGCTCGCACTGGGTCGCTTTTTCAAAAAACGGCAAGGACAAAATATATTTCGACAGCTATGGCCTACCCCCTCCTACAGAACTGCTAAAATATTTGCAGAGTCCTGTGTACTACAATAGCGAGCGCGTGCAGCCCGACAACGAAGTGTTTTGCGGTCATCTATGCCTGCACGTCCTGAAAAAAACATGCAAAGATGGAGTGACTTTTCAAGAAGTTATAAACAGCCTGCATTGAAAATTATATTCAGATGTAAAAAATGCCTGTTGATAAATTTGGACATACAGATTCAGGATCTACGCAAAGAGTAATTGCCGGGGGAGTTACTGAAAGTCAAGTAAATAGTACTTTTCTACGGCTAGATGGAGCAAACCCGGCGACTGGCGACCTAAATATGAGTGGTCATACTATTAGAGGTCTGCCTACAACGAATACAGCGAATACAGCGAATACTCCGGAAGCGGGAATAGATGAGGCTGTGAGTCGGGGGCAAGTAATAGATTTACTGCAGAATCACGACGACGTCCCGACCGACAATAATCATTTGACGAATAAGAAATACGTCGATGAACAACTTACTTCGAAAGTGGCGGCGGTGGTAGGGCCCGCGGTTAGTGCTTACAGTTCAACTCAACAGGCTATACTCGCTAGAACTCACACTGCAGTTACTTTTGACGTAATAAGATGCGGTACCGCAAGACACGGTATTGAACAGGGTATCGGAACGACTTCTTTCTTCCCCAGTAAAGCCGGGTACTATATCGTTTCGGCGTACATAGAATTTTGTACCAATAGTAATTCCGCGTATGGCACCGTCCACCTGTATAAAAATGGGGTGTCGTACATGCAAATTGCGGGCGGAGGGGCTACGGGGGGTTCGTTCAACCATTCAACCGGTAGTGCCGTAGTTTTTCTAGACGAGTTCGATTACCTCAACATACACGCTTTTTCATCTATCGCTACGCGCATATTAGCTAGGGACTTTTCAGCGGTATTCATACGGCCCTAATTAATAAAAATTATTATATTCAAAATGCCTGTTGATAAATTTGGACATACAGATTCAGGATCTACGCAAAGAGTAATTGCAGGAGGTGTTACTTTTAGTCAAGTAAATAGTACTTTTCTAAGGGTAGATGGAGCAAATTCGGCGACTGGGAATCTAAATATGAATGGCAACTTCATCAAAGGCCTGCCTGTAACGAATAATCCGGATGCGGGAATGGATGAAGCACTAAGTTGGGGACAAGCTATTGCCCTAGTCGCCGATAAAATCACTAATAGCGCTGAGTCTACCGGTATTAGAGATTACGTTTCGGGTATGAGGGTATCTCCGGGTAATCTAGTGAGAAATACGACGAGCGGTATTATATATAGGTTCGAAGGAACGGCTGGAGTTATAACAGCGGCGCCGGCATTATCCGCGAATTGGAGACCTACAACCGGACCGGCTATTTGTGTGTTGAAAGAGGGTGAAGGGGGAGCAACCACAATCGTAAGTGGTGGCGCATTCTCGGGTAGCCTACATATGCAACGCATGGTGGCGCATTCTCAGGCCTATATCTAATGCATCATCAATTAACGGACGTTGCTATCAATACGGATTCGGCGTATACGACGTCCTTGGGCTTAATAACTATTCCTCGTACGGGCGTATATCGACTTGGCGGATTCGCGAATTTCTTGATAGGAAATGATAGTCCGGGCGAAAAAATAATCAGAATTACGTATGTCAAAGACGAGAAAGATAGTAACGAACTTTTTCAATACACGGCGGGCGGATCAACGGTTGCCAGCAGAATATCGCTCGTATTACCAACCGTCGCCATATTTTTGAACGCCAGCGATAAGCTCGGTATGAGGGTATATTCTGTCATATCCGGAAACAGTCCAACGGCCGGCCGCCTTCTTCTCAGGGGCGGAGCCGGATTGCAGGTCGAGTTTTTGTACTAGGTAGCCGTAGATACCTATCGTTCATATACGCGCGATAGGTATCTGTAAGTCTCATTATTCAATATACCACGCTCATTTTCTGTCCGTCCGATTGAAACCTCAGTAACTTGTCTGAAATCACCATTGCGTACGCTTCCGTATTAGCTGGTGGTGCCGTATTAAACGTGCCTTTGATCTGGATATCGACCACCGATGACTTCAGACGCTCGGATTGCTTGCTCACGTCAAACACCATAATCGGAAACAGATCTTTGAAGTCCGAAGGCGTGATATTGCATTGCGTCATTAGTTCGTCCATTCCATAGTATTTTTCACTAAACGCGGCTGCTGCTCGGTACGCCCGCGCGAATTGTTGATTCGGAAATGATAGATTATAGTCGACAACTGGATATCGGTCCTGGTTCATCATCACGAACATGTTTTTGAGATCGCAATGATCGAAAACTGATGGATTGTGTACTTGATCGCCGCTTTTGTCGGTTTGAAAACCCAGGATGATGTACCTAGGTTTCTCGGGTAATGTCTTGACGCTGTCTCCAGCTAAAATTAGTCGACTGTGCGACGGAGGTGGTATCGCATTGACGGGCTCTGTACGCAACTGGCAACGACGCTTTCGATTCGATCGTTTTGTACAATTGCATCTTCTCCATATCCGCGGGAATAACGTGAGGCATGAACCATGAGATTTTATCCAGCCTAACCTTCCCTGCGTCCGCGGCGGCGAGTCTAAAAATTGCGTCATCATCGGCTTTACGAACCAGAGTTAGCGTATGTTTCACACCAAAAACAACCTTGTCGTAATCATCGCAAAATCCGAAAATATGCTTCAATGGCACTACAAAGCTGAAAGTACCTTTGGCATTTGGTTTTTGAATTATATACGCCTGTCTCACGGCGAAACCTTGATTATTCGCGATAGCAGCCGTCGCACCGCTGTCCTTGTACCACAACTGATTCAGACCTTGAGCTAGTTGAAAATCATTCGGGTATTTGAGTAATCCCAGCATCGTCGTTGCTTGACCCGGGTGAAACAATGATTCAATTTCCTGATTCGACAGGGAATACGAAATTTGACTGAAAAGATGCATGAGCCCATTATTCGTAAGAGTTGCTTCATCGGCATCAACGTAGAAGGTGATGTTGTTGACCGCCTTCGTCAATCTACCCTCGAACAACAGGTAAGATTCTGCTGGATGACAAAATAGATCTTGAAGTTCGATGTTTATTCTAATCTCGCCGGAGGTGTTTAGATTCGCCCCCGATATCGGCTCATACTCGTACCATTCGTAGCGTTCGACGCTTTCATCGCTCAATGGTTGTTCGGTAAATCTCAGAATATCGGATGATTGCATTTTTACTACTTTTTACTACGCGATAATATATTTTTTACGCGACCTTCATTCCGCCGCCGTTTAGCGAGCGTACTAAATCTTGTATCGATATGGCGTCGTTCTTCTTCAGACCATCCCCCATCATCAGATTATTAATATTCGAGATATTTGGGCTCGGCCCGACGCTACCGACGCCACTCAGCCGCTCTAAAATTTGTCTAGTTTCTGGCGTAATTTTCTTGGAGGCGGGAGTAGGAGCAGGAGTAAACAGTTTGGCTACTGCTTTGTCTACTAATCGTTTACCCGCGTCGATTGCGGTTGTTTTCCCAACGTCGATGGCCTTTTTCCCAATTTCTTTCGCCACGTCTTTACTCGCGTTGAGAGCGGTCGTTGCTAATTGTTTGGCGGCGTTCGACGTTACTAGTCGTTTGAAAAATCCCGAAATTGTATCGAATATTCCCGATCCTCCGATAACGTATTGTTTCCTATACCTCCTTCTATTAATGACCTGCATTTTTCCTGAATTTTATAATGTCATCATTATATTTTTGTAAGCATCTTTACTCAGCACTTCCTGCCTCAATAACGCATCGCACATCGCCACGATCTCGTTTCTCACGCCGGTATTGCCTGCTTTGAAGCTTTGAAATCGTAGTTCTAGCTGTTTCGCTAACACGTTTGGATCTTCGGAAATAACGATTACACCGCCCACGCCTTTACCCACCGCATTACGAGTCCTCTTTTCCCATATCGGCTTGATAATTTCTCTATATTTGACGCTCGAAGATGCTTTCGGTTTGTTGGGATTTTTTGGCTGTCTGATAGCATCCGTCGCGAGTAGAATCTCGGCGTAATTGTCTCTATCATTATTATCGTATATCGACGTGTTCGGCTGTTTCATCGTCAACAACTCCCAAAGCCCCGGTGTTCCGCGATACGTCTTATTTCCAACCGTCACATCGTCTCCTTGAATAAAAATCGGAGTGTCGCCGATGTAGAATTGACTATTTTTTGATCGTATTCCGAACGTCGTGTCTACGATTTTTCTATCGGAGGCGTATTGATGAAGGTACTTGGTGGCTACATCGCCTAATTCTAAAGTTCTAATATCCTCAGTCGGATCGTCGCTATACGCTTCTATCGAGGGATACTGAGGAAATTGAATCTTCAACGAAGCGGGTAGCGTCTGTAGCGCGTTTGTAGTAGCTACCGAGTTTTCTTTGATGGCGGATAGTAAGACATTTTGCTCTTTGGAAATTGCGGATTGCGAATCGACGATAGGCTTGTACAGCTTGGTTAATTCTTGTTGCAGCCCCGAATCCCCCAATCTCTCCGATAAAAAGTTTTGTTGTATATTCTTCTTGGATTTCAGAAACTCTTCGACTATGAAATTTCTTTTCGCCGGGTCATCTATCTTTAGAAACGACATTTTTAATAAAAAAATTAATGTTTCTCGACATGTTTTTCGACATGTTTTCCGGCGTGTTTTACGATGTGTTTTTCGACGTGTTTTTCTACATGTTTTTCGACATGTGTAAAAACACAAGTTAGACGTATTTTCGGACATAGCGACATAGCTCTACATAGGTCTACAAAACTCTACAGGTCTACATGATTTCGTACATGTTCGCGTTAGTCGTCTTTCTCACAGATTCGGTATTTTTCTCAAACATGCTTTGAAAGGACTGTCTGACTTCTTCTCTTCCCCGATCGATGAGTGATTGTTTCGTTTCCTCGTCCATCACGTCTATCGCAACTTTCGACTTACTTTTGATTTCTTCTTTCATGCCATTGAATTTTTCAATCTCGCTTAGAATCAGAGAATATTCCTCGTCTGAAATATGATCATCCACGAGAGCTTTTGAAATATGGTCGCTGATCGTGTTGAGCTTCGCATCAGCTAGCGTTTTGATCTTTTCATGCTTCTCCGCCTTCAGGGCGAGCTTTTTACAGATTCGGCTGCCAATTATACTCAATAGCCCCGCACCTAGCGCCGTCCCTTCCATAGCAATAGCGATGGGGGTTGCAATTATGGTGGCTAGTACACCGATCCCCGAAATTCCGAGCCCCATCGTGACCGCCATGAGGAAGCTGTCTACTGCGCCGATTACGCTCACACTTCTATGGTACTTTTTACTCAACGCTGCTCTTTTGTCTCGTTCTTGCTCGATCTCCTTTTTGATTTCGCTAATCTTCTGAAGTCGATACGTTTGTGCGGACCCTGCGGCTATTTGTATTTCACCTTCTGGCGCGGAGGGCGTTATATTTGTTAGGTTTGGATAGAGTTTGATGCCTTCGTATTCCATTCTTTTATTTATTAGCAATATATATTTTTTTACCGCAGATAATTTACACAGCATAGCGAATCTCCTTCGTTTATAGTTACTGCCGAATCGGAGTTGTTTTGAATGGAAATTATGATATCATCAATCACATCTTCTGAAATCACTCCGTCTAGTAGACTGCATCGTCGTTCCTTGATACTCTGTCTGAGGGAAACGAGACAAAGACCGGCCGTCATTTCTACACCTAGTCCAAGCCTTAGCGTATTTGCCGCCTTTGGTTGTATCGTGATATCATTTTGCGCAAAAATCTCCCATCGCAGACCTCCTAGTTGTCTTACTGGGACGCGAGTAGCACCGCTCGTAATCTTCCAAAAGACTGAAACGGGCTGCGTTCTAACCTCTACCGGTCTAGTTGGTTTTGTTCCAAATTTGTGTATTGGTCTCGACATTTTTTAATAGAATAGATTATAATATCATGCCAAGAATCGGAATGTTTCGAAACGGAGAGTTGGGGCCCAACAAAAGTCCTTCGCCCCTCGCATAGCCCGACCCTGTTTTCATGTACAGCCCGGATGCCGTTATTGAGCTACCTTTTTGCCACGGAGACAAGTACAGACCAGATCCGGCTGCTCTTATTTTGTACGCCATGTCGCCTTTCTTGACATACATTACACCCGAACCGCTGATTTTATCTACAATCTTGGTAGTTGCCGCAGAGCCGAGACCACTTAGTGCTCCCATCGCCAAACTTGGCAGTGCATTAGACAGAAGGAACCGTCCTGCTGTCGCTAGAAACGGAAGTATAGCACCTATGAATCCACCTTCGACTTTCTTGTTGTTCTCCAATTGCGTTTTACTCATTTTAATAATCATACCAGTTCCTTTTTGGTAGGCTGCTGCCATTTTATTGATTTGCGCCTGGGTGAGAGCCAAAACGTGTTCGCCGTTCAAATCATCGTGCGATAGTTTGATACTCACGCCGCTCCCCGCTTGAAGTGATCTTTTAATTTTGTCTTGTTGCGCTTCTGAAATATTAACTTTTACGGGCGTGTAACGATTCATTTTACTAATAAATTACAAAAACTTTCAAACTTCCCTGATGTGAAATCGAATCGCCAATTCTTCACCTCGAAGATTTAGTAGGTTCCCGTGTTGGTCTGTGAGCCTCGTTTCCATCGTTGAAATTGTAGACAGCAAAATCGGGAGATATATCAAATTATGCGGCACTTCGATAATCTTGTAACCCGGGCCTACGTTTGGGAAAAAAGAATATATCACGTTTTCCGATGTTCCGTTAGTGTACGAAGACCCGATAATGTCGCTGGTCACTCTCAGGCTGCTTACACTCATTATATTCACCAAGTCCTCCGATTCATTGTATCCGCCCGAATAGATCCATCTGTTGAAACCTAGAACCTTTCCAATCGAATTCTTTGGCGTAAAGTCAACCATATACTCTCCTTCTATATTTACCACAGACCTCAGCGTATTGGTGTTTGGCGCTATTGAGATACAGTAAGCGCCATTTACTCCGTCGTAATGCCCGTTCCCCTTCATCACTCTCTGTATATATTCGTTGATATCCGTTATTTCATAGCAACCCTCTGGAACTTCAATGTTTACCCAATCTGTGTCGCGATTCGGCGAATACCTGAAGACGTTGTTTGTCGCGTCGATATTAGGAAAAGAATAGTACGTCTCGAGGGCAACTAAGGCCATCTCGTATTTCTTATTCTTCTCCAGTTCGAGTAGTGGATTAAACTTCGTTCTGATTCGCGTGCTCTTTTCGCTTAGAAAAATGGAAAATGATGTTTTTGGTTCCGTGTTGCAGGCCGTCTTTTCCGTGTTTTCCGATATCTGTTTGAGAAGCGATGATTCCATTTTTACTATACAATACAATTTTACAATGGCGGATCCTCGATTATATAAAATTCGTCGAGACCGCATCGGTATTTGCCATTGTACTTGTCGCTGGTCAGGTCTAAAACCACGAATCTATGAGGTTGCTCCCATACTGTTTTGCATAGTTTTCGAAATTCATCTTTCGACATGTCTGTACTCACATGATCGTTGTAAATATGATTACAATTTTTCAGGTCTTGTTTGAACAGGCAAATAAAGTTCGCATTTTCTCGGATTGTTTGGCGCGGTAATTTGAAATAATTCTGGGCGAGGTAAAAACAATCTACATTACTATGCCTCCCCCGATTGTAATACGTTTCACATTTGTTTTGTTTTTCCAATTGAAGATCATCAAAAATCATCAGGTTCTTCTTTTCAGCGCTCAAATCTCTCGGGTCTGGTACATCATCGGCGCTCTCAAAGAACTTGGCAATTATATCGGATTTAGCTTCTGAGTTTTTTGCCATTTCCTCCATAACAAGGTCTGGCGACGCATTTAGGCCCACGATTTCATCTCGGTGCTCGAACAACCGAACGATCGCTTCTTTCGGTAATTTTTCTTCGTATGCTTTTTTAATAATGCGATATTCCGGTTGAAACAGAGAAGTACCGAATACCTGCAAGTTATTATAATCCAACCAGTCTGGCCTGAGTAAAAGATTGAGAAGAAGCGTCGTTTTTCCACACGCCGATTTCCCGACTATCAAACCGCGTATGCTTTTGGGTAACAACGGATTATTGAATCTTTTCGAGAGCGCTGTGCCCCAACTCATATCTCTAATCTCCATTTTAAAAATATATATTATTAAAAACGAAATGTATTGCGTAAAATGTAAAAAACAGACCCAGACGACAGATGTGCAGAACGCCGTGGCTAATAATGGGAGATCGATGCTCAGAGGTGTTTGCGTCGTATGCGGGAAAACAAAAACTCAATTCGTGAAGGCGTCCGCTGTTGCGCAAGGTGGGGATCTAGTTAGTTCACTGAACGCTGCCACTAGCAACATTAAATTACCTTGGGCCAAGTTTGCTGGTGAGGTACATTTGCCAGGCCATCAGTTTACTGGTCCCGGTACTAGACTAGATTTGCGTCTGAATCCCAACGAAACCCCCAAAGATTGGAGCAAACCTATAAACAGGGTAGATAGTGCGGCATATATTCATGACCTGGCATACAATCAACACACTGATACGGCTTCTAGGAATGTCGCTGATAGAGCAATGATAAACCAGCTGAATAATATACCTAATCCAAGCGTGCGGGAACGAATAGAGAGGGCGATAGTCAAACCTATTTTGTCCGCTAAAACGAGTCTCGGGCTAGGTTTAAAAAAAGCCTAGAATTACAGCAGGACCTGAAATGGACTAATCAATTAGCGAATGAATTACACAAACCAGTAGTGAGAAATTTTAGGACGAGGCGGGTCCGTGTTGGCGGGATTGACCAGATTTGGGCAGCTGATCTAATCGACATGCAGGCTTTCGCTAGAGATAATGATGGTGTGAAATTTCTATTGACCGTCATAGATGTGTTTTCCAAGTACGGATGGATCGTTCCATTACATGACAAGAGTGGGAAGTCTACAGCCGATGGGTTCGTGAAGATACTCGGGGGTGGTCGACAGCCAGTCAAAGTTTGGTGCGACAAAGGGAAAGAATTTTATAATAAAAATGTGAAGAATTTAGTCGAGTTGTATTCTACCGAAAACGAGAGTAAAAGTTCCATCGTAGAAAGATGGGTGCGTACGATGAAAGAGAAGATGTTCAAATACTTTACGGCTAATTCAACGAGAAGATATATCGATGTATTAGATGAAATGGTTAGTAATTATAATCAAACGAGACATTCTTCCATTAAAATGACTCCCGCCAAGGCTAGTTTGAAAGTGAACGAAAAGACAGTATTTTTGAACTTATACGGCGACGAGATTTCAGAGCCTATTATACCAAAGTTTTCAATCGGCGATCGAGTCAGAATAACTAGGAAGAAGAACATTTTTGACAAAGGATATATACCTAGATGGACAGAGGAGGTTTTTGTAGTATCTCAGGTTCAATATACAGAGCCACCAACTTACAAGATTACTGATTCTGCGGGTGAGGAAATACAAGGCTCTTTTTACGAGCAGGAGCTACAGAAAACAACTCAAGAAATATTTAGAATCGAAAAAGTGATTAGGAAGCGCGGGAAGAAATCACTCGTGAAGTGGTTGGGCTACCCAGACTCGTTCAACTCGTGGATCGAAAATGAAGCCTTACTGACATTGTGAGACGATTATGAAAAGTAGCCTATGTCGTGTTTGATATCGATAACGAAAGTGAATGAAAAGACTGTGGACCTAATAGCACATCGTCAATACTGCGGGAAATTTCCATCACTTTTTACGCGGTGTTCCTAAAAACTGAACCTCTACTATAGCTGCAATAATTTGTACATTTTGATAAAACTTGGAAAAACTTCAGTTTTTGGGACCTGAATCAGATTACTGTTGGTGTTGTAAATGGAACAGCAAAGGAATAAATTAGTCTATCTCGCAATAATGTTCCAAAATTTCTGCCGATAAATTCTCTTTTTTACGTTCGCGGTGTATTTAGCTTTGAGGAGGCGGTTAATAGCGCGTCATAAAAATTAGGCCTATAGCCCGAGCGGCGCATAGCTTCGGCTAGCTGGTTTATTCAGCCGTGTGTGTAATATCGAAAGCGAAAACGAACTTAGCCTCTTCGCTGTGTAAACAACAACTAGACCGAGATCGTTCTACATATGTGCTGCGACTCCGCGAGTGTCTGTATCTGAGATTACAATAATAAACCAACGGTGTAAAATCGTTTGCGATATTGTAATCCCGTATCTACGTCGTAGTCCACTCACACGCGTGCATCACACGGGGATGAGTTTCCATTGCGTCGGCGCTCAACGACGGTAATCTCGTTGTCGATCAAACTAACATCACACGGGGGGTGAGTTGCCATTGCGCCGACGACGAACGACGATGGTCTCGCATGGCCCTTGTTGACGATCCGGCCGTGGATACTTGCATAGACATTCATCGTCGTAGCATTCGCGGTTGTGGGCGTCAATTACAACAATCAGCTCCGATCTCCGCAGGCTTGTTGTATTTCCAACCAAGCCGAGCTGCCTGGCGATTTTTCGTAATTCAGTTTTAGTTTTATTCGGGTAAACCATTTTATATTGGGATCTCTTGTCTTTAGGTCGAGCCGTATATTCCATTTTTTCAGTTATTTTCTATACACAAGAGAAAAATTTTTACGCCAGACACCGAATTTGAAAAAGTAAGGCTATATTGGTTAAACTGCGCGGGCACTCAGTTTTTTTAGGCTGGTATTGGTCAAATGGACGAAAGTCAAGGCTATACTGGTCAAATGGGCGAAGGTCAAGGCTATACTGGTCAGATTGGACGAAAGTCAAGGCTATACTGGTCAAATGAGTCAAATGCCTTATTCCTGTTCTACTGATGATGATGACGCTGACGACGACGACGCCGATGACGATGGCGATGACGATGACGACGATGATGATGACGATGGTGATGATGATGATGACGACGATGATGATGATGACGATGATGATGATGATGACGGTGATGACGATGATGATGATGATGACGATGATGATGATGATGACGATGATGATGATGATGATGACGGTGATGACGACGACAACGACCACAATGATGATGATGAAGGTGATGACATTGATGAAGATGATGATGATGATGGTATACGTAGTCTAATCGTGAACTTTCTCTTAGACCTCCTGTTCTGTCTCCTCCTCCCGTGAACTTCTCAATTCTCCATCTGCAACATTGACATCGAAAGCGAACGTAGAAACGCTGCCATCCAATGTTTGTCCCGTCGTCACCGCTGGCTTCTTATGCACCGACACGACTAAGGAAATCCTGTTGACAGAGTTGGACAGAGGAAAGAACCCAAACCTTCAAAGAACCGGATATATACAGTCAGAGAGAAACCTGCTGGCAACGAAAAACACACACAGATATATAATTATATGCGTGTAGGGCCTATATTGTATAGATGTATAATAACATGCAACACACGAGACAATTGCAAAAAAGATAAGCACACCAAAAGCAGGGAGAAGGGGAGAGAGGGGAGAGAGGAAAGAGAGGGGAGAGAGGGAAGAGAGGGGAGAGGGTGATAGGGAAGAGGGGGTGGCTCATGAGATTGAACGGTTGACAAGCAGCGAAACGAAGCCAATGATGGTTTATTGCGATCGGTTGAGGTCGGTGGAAACATGACATGCGCAGTGAATCATCGGATGGACCAAGAGAGATGCTGCTGCTGCTGCTGCTGCTGCTGTTCATCATCATCATGGTGATGATGGTGATGATGGTGTTAAGACCGCTTCTGCTGCTGCTGCTGCTGCTGCTGCTGCTCATCATCATCATGGTGATGATGATGATGGTGATGATGATGTTAAGACCGCTGCTGCTGCTGGCGGAACGAGATGCAGAAGAATCAATCACTTTAATGGCAGGCAATAATTTTGCATGGAGAAACACTATCAACATTGAAATCGTCCTCCTTGTCATCATCTTCATCGTCGTCGTCGTCGTCGTAATCATCATCATCATCATCATCATCATCATCATCATCATCATCATCATCATCATCATCATCTTCTTCATCTTCATCGTCGTCGTCGCAATCATCATCATCATCGTCATCATCATCATAATCATCATCATCATCATCATCATCATCATCATCATCATCATCATCATCATCATCATCATCATCATCATCATCATCATCATCATCATCATCATCATCATCATCATCATCATCATCATCATCATAATTTATCATCGTAATCATCGTCATAACCATCATCATAGTCATCATCATAGTCGTCGTCATCATCATCTTTATCATTAGCAGCAGATTCATCATCGTCATCATCACCACCACCAGTATCTTCGTTAATGTCATCATCACAACCAAGAAACATCGATGCTCGCATTGCCAGGAAGCTAGTAGGGCCTAATTATTAACGCATCAACATTATCATCAACGCTACTATAATTAAATCATCTACACCATCATCATCACTGTCATGGTCGACTCCATCACTTGATACAGAATCATCAATGCCATTGTCCCCATCATCATCATCATCATCATTCCTGAATCACCACCACTACCAAAATGTTTGTCATCACATTCGCGAACTATTCATGCGACATTTATCGAACTACAAATAATTAGATAGGCCCTACATGTAATTAGTACATGTAGATTATTATTATAAATATGCATTTGTCATGAATTAATTGCACATGGATTATATTTGACAGAATGATTGCCACGTGTTCCCTGAAATGATAAAATGTCATTTAGTAATAAATCGCAGTGGGAATTAGTCTATAAATTGCAAGTTGTCAACACAGCAAATCTTGATAATATTGCTGCGCAGAAACTGTGATGAGATTTTGTGATTGAAACTGTGAAATTGATTTGACAGAGAAAGTGGAATGGATATTAGCAAATAGCAACATAATATTTCCGAATGTGTCCCTTTATTTAATTAGATGCTTTATCGCCAGTTCTCTAATGATAAAAATCGTATTATAGAAGCAGCAAAAGAAAACATCAAAGCAATGTCAAAGCAAAGTCAAAGGAAAATGTCAAAGCAAAATGTGAAAGCAATGTCAAAGCAATGTGAAAGCAAAATGTGAAAGCAATGTCAAGCAGATGAATAGTCAATTGATCGAATTACTTACCTCTACGCTCATCTCCGGTGCATGTTTATAATGAATTATGACTATAATAGGCCTATGGCATCCGGAGCCCGGTAGAGTAATGGTTAACACGCTCGCCAAGAGTGCGAGAGGTAGCAGGTTCGAGCCCCCGTTGGGCGGATTTGATTTGTAGGCTGCTATTAGCGCCATTGTAATTGCAAAGCTGCCTGTTCAGTTGGTAGGCCTAGTTAAGTTTAATTAAGATTACTGCATAACATTGTACGGTAAATGTAAAGCGCAGTGCGTCTTGCAGGCGTTTCAATAAAGAAAAGATATTATTATTATTATTATCTGTAATTTTCTCCAATCGTCCAAATGGTGTTTCTTAAAGATTTTGTGCGGTGAGACTTACTCGATTAGCGAGGTCTACACACACACACGGCGCACGAGACCGAAGCTAACTATTAGATGCTTACAAGATTATCATTGGAAGGGAAGCACTATAATATGTATACAGTGGTTGCCAACTGCTTGGGGAGGTTTTTTGAATTAACAGCAAGCAAGGCAAGACGAGGACACAGGTATAAATTATTTAAGAAGTCAAATGGAACATTTGGTCAGCCATTCTTCAGTATAGTAGGAGTAATAGACTCGTGCAAATCGCTATAGGATGACAGCACTCTCTCTCTCTCAGTGGACACGGTCACGGCTTTTAAGAAAGAGCTATGGGGAAAATGGGGGCTATTAAGCGGTCCCGTTGAATTTGCAGTGGTTCTAACACAGACAGACTATATATATATATATATATATATATATATATATATATATATAATATATAATAATATTATATAATATAGATCTATAATTATGTGTGTTCTTAATCACTTTAAACGTTTGCTGTGCTATTCTACGCAATGTGGCCATTGGCTATGTAGGCAAGTTGTAAATTATTATCCAAAGCTTATAATATAATAGTGTCGCAGGCCAGGTATTCTTATAGCCATGTCATTCTTTATCTGCCAGTAGCCGGTCTGCTGAGATTTCTCTCTCTCACTCTAACTCTCCATACATGTAATTATGACCATCGTATACACATAGCTTGCGAACAGTTTTGAAACGAATTTCGAGTATGTACATCTAAAGTATATAGGCTAGTGTGCCGCAAAGGAAGTAGGACCGCCTGCTGTTTAATTTTTCTGGGCCACCCTGTATGTACATGTATACATATAATATATTTACGCGAACGTGTGTGTGGGTGATCATAAAATTAATTACTGCAAAACAACTCGCTTTCCGGGTGGTTTAACCGCCCTACATGTGGCTGATGAGGCTGCTATTCAGTGGCTGGACGCGTTCTGCAAAAGCTAAATAAATAATCTTATAGGCGTTCTGTGTCACTAGACTTAGGCTATGACCTGACAGTGCTGACACGGGGTTTCCTTGACTATGCAACACCTCTCAAACTGTTCTCGGTTTCACCAACTGTAAAAGACTGCCTTTTTCGTTTGGCCTGGTTCGGGAGCGCCTCAGAGTAGTGCTCTTCAAAGGAGGGTGGCTATATAAATCCTGATCGATTGACTGATTATACCTTCATTTATTTATCTTTCCATCTCTGACTAACTAGTACAGACAAAGATGGCTTTGTTAAATGACGTGAGATGACAGAGATGCATGGCGTAAAATGACGGGAAATGACAGAGATGCATGGCGTAAAATGACGTGAGATGACAGAGATGCATGGCGTAAAATGACGTGAGATGACAGAGATGCATGGCGTAAAATGACGGGAAATGACAGAGATGCATGGCGTAAAATGACGTGAGATGACAGAGATGACATAGTCATAGATGACGTGAGATGACATGAGATGAGACAATTATGAGAATATATTCAGACGACGTAATCATTGTGTTGCTGTTGTTGTCATTCGTTCTGTGTGTAGGTGTGATCGGCCATCTGTGGTCATTTGATCAAGCAATCGATAGATCAACCAATCAATCAATCAGCAATCAATCGATCGATCAATCGATCAATCAATCGATCGATTGGCTCCGGTTGATGTCTTCGTCATCCTAAGATGTCTTCTTCCTCAACCGAAGCATTCGATCTGTCCGCCCGCGTCGCATCGACGACGAAGGACTCCATCTACGTCAAGTGGCAGGTGGAGAACGCCTTACACCATCACCATCCACCACCGATGACGACGAGGGACCTCATTCAGGGCTTCCAGGTCCGCTACCAGGCGGTCGGAAGCACCGTGGTCCAGTACAGTCACCGCCTGGACGCTTCCGCCAGCGCCTACGACATCACCCAGCTGCACGAGAACACCTACTACGACATCTGCGTCAAGGTCTTCGTACGACTCAACTCCACCGTGGTCATCCCAGGTGGTGGTGCAGGTGGTGGTGCAGGTGGTGGTGCTTCGATGGGTCCTGGTGCCCAAGACGTCTGCGTCAAGGGTACGACGGCGACTGATTCTCTGGCCGTCGCTCTCGGCAGCACGTTCGGTGCCTTCTTGGCGCTCGGCTTCATCGTTTTTCTCGTCTTTCTCGCAAAGTGGCAGCACACTCGCAGGATGCGGAAGCAGAAGCTAGTCGCTTCCGGTTACGATGAGAACGGCGTCGAGCAGCTGAGAGGATGCGACGACGGTGAAGGAGGCGGCGGAGATGGGGATGGGGATGGAGGGGACCCGTCGAAGGAGACGTTCATCGGGTCTGGCAGCACCACTCGTTTCCATGACGACCTGGCGATGAGCGAACTGAGCGGACAGTCGTCGGAGGTGTCAATTGCGTTATATGCTGACCAGATACAGGACAACACAGGGGACGGAAGAGGTGGAGGAGGAGGAGGAGGAGGAGCAGGAGGACAAGGAGGAAGAAATGTCCAGCCGTCCAGCAGGCCCTCTAGCGGTCTGCCTCGGGACCAGCCGGAAGCATCGGACCTGGTCCACCAGTGGGTTACGGTGACGTCCAACACTCCACCGGACCCAGAGGAGGGCAACTTTCTGCTGAGACCTCCTCCCATTCCAGGCGTCATCCTACGACCTCAGACGAGATATACAGACGCTGAGGCGGAAGCCAGGAAGCAACAGAGGGCGTCGGGAGAGGCCGCCACCAGCTCAGCTGGACTTCCGCCATCCACAGAGGAGCACCCACCACCACCACCATCCTACAGCAGCACCCTCCTCACGAGGGAAGAAGAGGGGAAAGATTGGGGAGAAAGGAATCGACAGAGGGGCGATGGACATGATTCTGGAGCAGAGCAGCAGCAGCAGCAGCTCCATCTGTTCGCACATCGTCCGCTCAAACCGACGTCAAGTAATCTGTGGTAATAGCTGCACATCTTCTGCTGCTGAATCTTTGCCAATGACACGTGGCGATAACTATGTATACAAAAGAGATACAGACAGATACAGAAGCAGAGACAGAGAGACAGAGACAGATAAATAGAGACAAATACAGAGACAGAGAAATAGAGACAGAGACAGACAGAAACAAAGACAAAGACAGTGACAAAGACAGAGACACAGAGACAGAGATACAAATAGAGACAGAGACAGCGAGTGTTACACAGTTGTCGTCTGCTAAACAAGCATACGGCCTGAATGATCTGATCCCCTGCTCCACATAATATAATGTATTCAAGCGATCTCAGCTTCCGCGACCTAAGACGAATTATTGTGTTGACAGCTGTTGGTCGTCGGGTGTCGGACAAACTGTTGCGGAGCAGTAAACATTAATAAACATTTCCCGATGTATATAATTATAATATTATTTATGCACTCGTCACTCGTGTGTGTATGTGTGCGTCTGACTTAGACCCATGCATATTTATGTAAACATAAAATGAACAAATTAACAGCTTTGGATATGTGTGTATATGTTATATAGCGCCAGATTAATAGGCTAGAATCTGTTTATGAGGTAATTGATAGAGGACCATAGCAACTTCGATTTCTAGGTCTCGGCATATGAAATTATTGTTTTAACCTGTCATCTGTTCCATCGTGTAGGCCTATGTGTTGTCGTCTAAAGACTGTATTGATGGATAGGTGGCTCTTCTAGCGTGTGAACACCAACTCGGTCTAGTCGTGTTTTCGCCTCTGAGTAGAGATCTTGAAGGGGCGCTATATAAATGTATGTGATTGATTGATTATTTGATTGTATAATTGTCTAGCCAAAGTGCAAACAATCTTTATTTTATACCCTTATATAAAGGGCGTTGGTTTGAAAAAGGGCCAACATGTAGCCTATAATTGTATATTCTTATATATATTTTCTTCTTTGCGTCGAAGTGAACTTTCGCAAATTGATTGCAATCTTGCTAAAAAAACATGAACGCGACTGTTTATAAAATACTTGCTGT